>KQ435840.1:1050598-1062438 GCA_001276565.1 Melipona quadrifasciata | reverse complement strand
TGAAAAACGTGCTAACGATCTGGAGAACGCGCAAGGAATTGCTGCGAAATAACAACTCGGAGAGTTTCTTTGTTTAAAAATCGCGAAACATTTGTTCTGAATGTTAAACTCGAACGGTTCACCTTCTGTTGTAAATTCGTTCGTCACTCGCCTGTCTAAAGTTTACGAGCGTATCTGCCGTTCGATATTCGTCTTGGAGACAGCGTGTCGCATCTAGCATCGCGCAAAAAGCGGAAAAACGCAACGCCGATAGTTCCGTGCCGGAATATCGCGCGCTTTTTTTCATCCTTATTTTTTCCCATCGAAAAACTACGTTGCCCCTCCGCGCGCCACGCTTCCTTCGCGCAGTTTATTTCTTTTGCGAAGTGCAAACGAAGCAAAAGCAAGAGCTTTCCAATTCGGCACGCGCGCGTCAGCCGAGTCTAAACTTTTTACGTTTACATTGTTTGCCGTGTCACGAACTATTTTTTGTGCAAGCGAGCGATCGCACTGTTTTCATCCTCCCAACATTTTGCATATTTTCATAGTTGCTCTATGAATAAATATGAAACAGCAGGAAATTTGGAGCGGAATTCAGTTTCGGAGCGTTTGAAATTGTGAAACGGAACAGAGGACGGGGCAATGTAATTTGTCCGATCGCGCAATATTTGTAGTTACGGAGAACGGCGAAACACGGTGATTTTTGGATTGGCGACGATGATTAGAAGCGATTGCGGAGGACAATTTCTGGATGACGGAACGACGGATTTAAATTCGGATTCGAGCTGTTCGCGAAAGGGAGTCGAGTGACGCACTTCGTAAATATTCGGAACATTCCTTTTTCCAACGTGTGCAATTTCCACAACTGCGCGACTCGACGACAAACGAACAATGGTTAATTCACTTTGATCTCACGTCCCGATACAAGTCCAAGAGCGATGGGAAATTGTATCAGACCATCTACAGGTGTCCAATTTTCCCGAATGTAACATTGATTCGCTCTGCCCTTTTTTACATTCCGCCGTTGTTAGAAGCCATAATCTACGATGCACAATGTTCGCTGCCCTTTGTAACCAGTTCGTTCGTTACGAACTACTTTCGACGCTATCGGCTGGGTTCGAAGCGGCTAATTTGGTCAAACAGAATCACAAATTTCGCAAGTCCATGCATTTTAAAGGAAAGTCGCGTCAAGGAAAGGTGATCGATATTTTCTAATAACTTCTTTCACATTTAAATTACTCAATCACGCGATATTATTAAAAATATCAGAGCGAAATAAATAGCGACAACTAACAAATTGTCGTGGCTTTGCGTTTTTTCACGTCGAATGTCTTTGAAACGAATCATTCTCGGATCATTTGTTCAATTGACAGCGACAGAAATAAAATTCGAATCTCTCCGACGTATCCGTTTTATTTCCTTCGAGCATGATTTCAAAAGGAGCATCGCCGCGACATAATAAATATCCCCGACTGTATCTCTTAACTGCAACCGTTTAGCGGCCGTATATTTTATCCTTGATAATAAAAGTGACGCGATGTGAAAAATGTATTTTGACGGCCGTAAATTTTTGCATAATTTATATTTCCCTGCGATCGGTTGTTGTCTTTCCTCCGTATAAGTTTCCATAAAATTCTGTTTCCGAAACAAAACGCCGTTTCAACAATAAATTGAAGCCACACGAAAAGCCTAACCTAACCTAAACCTAACCTAAACCGTAGTAACGTAGCATTTCGCAAATTCCGCTCGAAGGAAAACCGTCGAAGTAACTTGCTAATATCAACGCCAGCAAAAACAATCAAACAACGTTTCAAACCCTGAAATCGGAAGCTGTCGAGGAGATTAGCCCGCGTTGAAAGATCGTGTCCAAACAGCCGCACGTGTACCGTCTTCAAATTAGAGCTAAAATAAAAATCGGAACATCCAAGACAGCTCGGTAATAAAAACAACGGAAGAAACGAACGCGGCTGATAGCGATGGCATTTGCTACGGATAATAAGGGGGATCTCGGATACGTTTTCTCCTCGGAGACGAAATCACTGGCGGACAATGCTCGACAAACCCGGAACTGGCCGAGGCATTCAGTCGCATTCAGTCGCCCCGCGACTGCACCCAATCTTCGCAAACGAACCGAGTACAATCAGAAATTCTCTTTCCACCCTTCTCCCCTTGCCACTCCTTGGCTCGCGAGGAATACGAGGGATACACGTATCCCGATCGCTTAATGCCGAGACACCGCGTACATTCCCGGGGAATATGCGTACGTGACGGGGAATACCATAAGGTCAGATAAAAAAAGAATCTCGCGTCAAGTGGTCGTAGGCGAAACTCGGGAAACGAAACAAACAGCGGGTCATTCATATTCCGCGTTCGAAACCATCGTAATTATGATTACGCGAAATTCCGCTTGATAATCGAGATGTACGTGTAAACGCGGTTTGCGAGCCAAATGTTCCAATTGTTCATCTTGATCTCTCTCTGAAAATTGGAAATTGGTGGCTGTAATAGGTTATAGGCTGTCGGCGTAGCGATGTGTTTCACCACTGTGATGATATTCGTTAGAATGTAATAATATATAATAATGTATAATATATATATATATATAGTAATATAATAATATAATAATATATATAGCGATGATGCAGTGGTCAATTTCTGGCAGGTATTTTTTTAATAGTTGAAATTTAAAATTACACTTTACTTGCAATGTCAATAAAAGAGTTCTTTTAAATATATCGCTTTTAATATAGATTTTTTTTTAGATTTTAAATGTATTCGGTCTAGTAATTGCATTTTGCACTCGGTCTTGAATAGTTAATCGCGATGTGGTTGAAATAAAAATCGCATAGCGGCTACCAGCGGCGTGCTTATTTTCCGGAATAGCTCTGTGCAAAAAGAACTAAAACGGGAGGTAATAAAAACTCGTTATCGATCCGAAGTCTTAACTGCGTCGAATATTTAACATTAACGTGTTGTCTGTCTATCGATTGTTTTCCATGTTTTATCCACGCCTGCGAGTAAATTGCAATTCCGGACGTTCCCTTTACAAAGTTAGTTCGAATGTTTAATAATATAATCGTCCGTCGATTTATCTTGCAAATCTGAAGGAAAATCAAACTGCCGAAATATTCGGCTCTGAAAATTAAATGGCAAGAGGGGCGAGAAAGGTCGACAGACAAAATTAGAAAAAGTTTGATAAAAATTTTACGCAATTCCGTGCCCTCTCTCGCATCTCTCTCTCTCTCTCTCTCTCTATTTGCTTCAAAGTTTCTCCGAAACGGAGCGTCGAACGCCAAAAATTAAACACCAAAAATAAGTCAAACAAGAGGGAACTCGGCGCAATATCCACCTGTAATTCCATACGCTCTCGTAACGCAATTTGCTTGATAGTTCCTCCGAAACTGTTAATTTTCTCCAGAACAAGAACCACGTTCTTCTCGGGGGAGAGGGAGAAATCTGCATTTCCAATCCCCCTGGATTAGTGATAAATGGCCAATCGGGGTTCGATCCGCGAGCCAAGGGACGATTCGAGTTTCGATTGCTGCAACCTCGTCCTCTCTGATACGTAATCGTGGAAAACGAAAAAAAGAGACAGAGAGAGAGAGAGAGAGAGAGAGGAAGGAACGAGGGAAAAGTTGGAACGGAAGAAGAGGCAAACGTCTTTACATCGAGGCTGGTTCGCGGAAAGGTTGTAGACCTTGCTTGTGTGTATTATTAACGCGATGTACATCGATTTTGTCTGCCTGCCTCGGTAAACTCATTTCCATCGCGGCGGAAGCGCTCTTCGAGAACGAATCGATCCTCCGCCGCGTCGAGGATTTTCTCGACACCTGCCGACACCGTCGAAGAGGATGTCGCGGCCGATCGACAAACCGGCCTGCTGAAACGATTCACCGGCGAACAGTTAAATCGAGGACTTGCGTGTGCGAACGCCGGCGAGTTTATTTGTTTGCGCGGTCTCACGCGCGAGTGTGACTCGTGCTTTTGTCGAGCATTAGCCGCATTGTTCGCGCGAGTGTGACGCGTAAGTGGCAGAACGAAATGAATGAAACGAACCTTGCGTCATTTACTTGATTAATAATATTGGCGAGTTGTTGATACGAAACATTAAAACGGTAAAACGGCACGTTTTATATTTAATTGTTGTTAATTAAAAATTTGGAACAGTTACGATTGATATCATGAAAAGGCTGATTTTTTTCATTGAATTTGGAAAATTCCCGAAAACTATTCTCGACGAAATCATTTTCGTTGGAGAGACGTTAACATTATTTACTAACGACTACTCGCGAATACTGCAGTTTAATTTTGTACTTGATTCAGTTGTAACTCGGTATTTGATCCTACTTTCCATCTCAAATTAGATTGATCTAAAATTTTTGCAGACGTAAAATTTGCTTGAGACCTGCTAACGAGACAAGTTTCACTCTCCTAATATAATATATAAAATATCACGTATAATGTATAATATATAATATAATAAAAAAGAAAACAATCGTAAATGCTGGAGTCAAAATGATTTGAAAAAACCATTACTTGTTATCGTCGAAGCCGACGTCGAACGTAGTTCGAAAAAGATATACAACGAATTGGGGGAGAGGTAGAAGACAGAAGAAATGTCGAGCAGAGGATGCAAAAAATCAGAGGAAAATCCCGGAACAGAACGGGACGCAGTGATGAAACTACACGGTTATTTGTTTCTTTTCCAATTTCCTCTCAGAAAGAAGTGGAATGCACGTCGCCGCTGTGACAAGATTATAAATTCCAGCGACGGCGAGGCACTGCGAAGATTAACTCTGAACTTGCAAACGGAAGTACTGTAACGAGCGTCGCAATAACCATTGTGAAGCTGATCACACTCAAAGAGAATAATTAGCAACAACGGGCACCGTGTCGCTGAGATTAACTCACCGAAGGAGTTACAAAGAGGAATTACAACCGTCTCTCCGAGAATTATTACGTTATAACAATTTTCACGAAGGAAACAAGTCGTCTCTTTGGAAGTTGTCGCAACACGTCTTTGCGCGGAAGGGAACTTCCACTCGCAAGTCTCACCGCCGAGGAAATTTCTCCGCCGCGTGAAACACGTACGAAAGAAAAATCGAAAGAAGTTGGCGAGGGAAGTGCGCGCTTTTGCAAAGAAGCTGGATTATATTTCTATTGTCGGCGGCGGCGGGGAACGGGATTCGCGTCGGTCTGTTTCGTGGCGCGTCCGAAAATAAAAGACGTTGAAAGAATCGCGTAACTCGGTGAGCTCAGCTGAAAAGCTGCTCCGCTCGATCAGAAGCCGCTGCTGCGAGAAAGAAGACGTCGGCTGTCCGAAAAACGTCGATCCCCTCAATCATACGGAACGTCCGGAAGCTATCGATTTGTCCTCGATCAAATACGCTGTTCATACCGCGAATCCGCCTTGAAAAACGTCTCTCCCATTGAACGCGGTACTCGTAACCGTGACGAAGGATCTTCCTCGATGGATTCTTCGACGAATCCAGAAACGATATTTCATATTTTTATGTAATTGAAACGCCATGTGGCGATATTGTCGTTGACGTTCCCGGTGAAATTTAAAGCTGATTATTCAAAAGAAAGATGCATTTGTTTCTTTTTCCGAATCGATGAAAGGAAATCGCAGAAGCGACACAATTACGAGAAAAAAGAGGCGTCTTAATTCCAGCGAAGATTAATAAACGTAATGCCAATGTTTGCGCGTTTTTGAAAAGTCGAAGATTTCGAAAGTGGCGTGCAAAGTGACACGAAACGTTCAAAGTATGAACGAACGGTGCAATGACAATCATTGAAACGACCATTCTCGAGAAGGACAATCGCTAGACACAAGGATAAACGCCGTGACACCGACCAAATTCTGAAGAGATTGCAAAGAAATGACAAAGGAAACAATCTCTTCTCTTCCTGTGTCACTCCTCGATCAAAAACAGATTAGACTTTTCCCCTGAAAACCTTGCGTTAATGTCGCAGCTTGATCGCAAACAAAATCGGATTAAGCAAAAATGGAAAACTGAAAGGAAGGAGAATCCGCAACTCACCCAAAGATGGTCCCATAACTCGCAGTGCAAACAGTATCAACCGCTGCAGTCCGAGCATAGCATCGAGTAGGTAGATAGGTACACTGAGAGATTCGTGTCCATCGGCGGTATGTCTTGGCTGTTTCACCGCGACATGATAAATTCACGCGATGCACGACGACGACGACGACGGAAGTTGCTGGCACGTCGCACGGTCGTTGAATAATTCCTCCGTCTCTGCCGGTTGGCGGGGGTGCGTGTCGCGGCGCGGAAAACCGGGCTAACAGGTAGCGGTCGACGTCGAACGACGACTTTCGCGTCTGTTCCGTGCGAAAGCGCAGTTTTCCTCGAAATCGCGCGCGAGAACGAGCGACGACGAGCGAGGGTCGTCGCCGTTTGGCCGGGAACAGGCGACCACCCCGCTGTATATCTTCCCTTTGATGCCACGTGCTGGATTCAACGGGCGCCGGAGGAGCGGGCCGAAGAATAAAGACAGAGAGAGAAAAAGAGAGAGGGAGACCGATCGCGAGAACCACGTCGGCGCGAGGCACCGCGATGCCCGTGCCGACGCGCGCAGCGCGCGCGCCTTCGTGTTTTGAAGTTTCCTCCGAGCGAAGTGCTACCCCCGCGGTGATCGTTCGATCGCGCGCGCGCGGATCGAGGATCGACGCCTCGACGAAGATTTCGTCGACAGTTTCCCTAACTTTTTAGACAGTTGAACTATCTGAATGGACATGACAATTCATCAATTCAACACTGAAACTGTTATCACGATGATACATAGCTTTTGATAGAAATTTGGTCCATTTGGTTTTTGGAAATTCTCCCGACCGTTCTCTACTCATATTCGTTGCACTTTTGTTTCTCTGACACAAGCTTTAAGTTATTAAGTAGCTCTCATGCGTAATTTTCCACTTTCGCTAGGAATAAATAACAAAATTGTTCGTTTTAGATACTAACTCTTCGTTGACTCGTTTCTTTATAGAAAATATAAAAGTGTAAGAGTACACATACGTTGCAGGGAAAAAATTAAACAGCAGACGATCGCAACTTAAGATTAAGCTCAAAATGAATTGTAGAAACTTTCCCTTGAATTTAAAGCCGATGGAATATATTCACGCACGTTCGATCTCATTTAAATTAATTTTTTATTCGAGAGCAAATGTTTTTCCTACAAGCAGGAGGGACCATATATATTATTCGTCGAGTCGACCGCCAGTGTTCACTGAAAATTTATGAAATAGTTCTTATCTTACCATATTCACTCTCGGAGGGGAAACCTTCCTTTGCATTATGCATGTACCACTTTTGGAAACATTTTCCAAGTTTGCGGTACAACTCGATGCGGTACACTCTCGCGCAGAGAAGTCGATCGCTTTACGTTTGACGCGGGAAACACATTAATGTAGATGTATTTTAATTAAATATCATCGCTCGCACGTAAAGCAACGACAATATAGCGTGATTTAATAAATTTTAAACGACAAATACATGTGCAACGAACCGTATTTATGACGCGTGACTAAAATATAAATGAAGCAAAATCGATTCAAAATAAAATCCGTTCCATCGAAATTTACCGCTCTCGACAGAATGTACAAATTAATAAGTAATCGCGCTGCATTCAAGCATCGCATACCTTAAGTTTTTTTTTTTTTGTTTACGTTTCTTCGTAATCATTAATGGTGACGAATATCACTACTCCGAGAGAAATATGGAAATATGGATTTTATGAAGAAAATATAAATAAAAGTACGAGACGAACGAAACTTACATTCTCTGGAAATTTGATGAAAAAAATGAGAAACAAACTTTTTCCTTTCTAACATGTTCGAAAATCGTTCAAAAAATTCGGCTCGCCAGTTCCGTCAGAAGGATGTAATCAGTATAAAAATAAGTCTCTTGGTACCACTAAAATGGTAAATTTCACTCAACTGAATAGTCCTTTTTTTAATGAACAAAGTTGCAAAGTTCTTTAAAAAGGAAATATACACGTCTGAAATCTAGATTTCTGGATCAATAGAATCATCGGAATGAAATAGGGGACAACAGTCTTATCGTTCCAAGAGATCGTTCAAGGCTCCGTTCGCCAAATTTGATAAGGCGAATAGTTACAAGCGTAGCTGGCCCAATTAATTCGAACAATAGTAACCGCGGCACGATAGGCCGATATCTAGCAGACCGACAACAGACGAGTTTAAAATGTTCTGACTCGATTAAAGGCGTAACTCGATCGCGACGTAAACTTTGCCCGCGTCCCATTAACTAATTGTTTTCGCAACGTTATGGTTTCCCGCCGGGTAGGGAAGTTATGGAAATGAGCCTGAGCCGTGCATCAGGCATCCTGGCAATTCGATTTTCTACGTCTTCGGATTCCACCGTTCTTGTTGTGCGCCAGCGACGCGCAAGAAAGAACCGGAAGGGAGAATCTGCATTTCCAACGAAGACCACCCGTCGACACTGCAATTCGGTATTGCGATTTCTGAGCTGAATGGATTATCCACTTCTTGCACGCTCTTCTTCCGCAAATTTGCGAAGCGTTTGGCGGAGAAACTGCGATTTCGGTCGTGATAAGAAAACCGAGAATAATGATTGATGGACACTGAGAAATGTCAAAAGTGTTAGACGACCCGTTTCTTCGTTATAGTTTTTGTCGCAAGACATCGGCCGTAGAGATTACTCAATCATGTTGGAGAAACTTGGGGAGGATGTAAGCTTAAGAAATTGTTGTCGTAATATTATACTGAAACTCTTAATATGTATAATTTCTAAAACGATAAAAACATGTTTGTCTGTAGAAGTGAGAAAGAGTTCACAAACATTTCGAGGAACTGATTAAGATTTTATCTTGAGTATAAAAAAGTACGTTGCTTAAGAACTTGCAATCCCTTGTGTAGCAATAAAATATGGACAGTATCCGTTTTTATTTAGAATTTAACACGAATCTGAAAGTACATTAGGTCTTTGCTCGGAAAAAAACATAAAATTTATAGTCACTACCGGTCCACGCAACGTCAATAAACATTTTAAAAAATATGTCTGCGGAGGCTGTGTCACTTTGAATTGGTTGAAAAACGATAAATGAAAGATTTACACATTTATTTACTCCAATATCCTCTCTCTCTCCCTCTTGCAAATCACATTAAAAACGTGAAAACGACAGTTTTATAGGAAAATCAATATTATTGTCAGCTGTTTTAATTACACAGATCCTTTTGTTGTTCTCATTTACGTTCAGAAATGTTGTTTCATTTGAGGAAAAAAAAAAAATCGTACATTTTCATGAATACTATGACTTGAAAAGGTTCCAACGAGATTCAAATGATAAATGAAAAGGAAATTATTTATAGTTTAACAAAACGTGATCGTTTCAGTTTTTAAAACATATCTAAAAAGATCTTCCAAAAATAAAACGATAACGAATCGCTTCTTTTATGACATTTTATGACTTTTCTAACTTTTGTTTTAATTTTAATACAAGTATATAATAGTATGTACGTAGAAATAATAAAATTTTATAATATTTATTTTTCTTTAGCACTAGTTGTTCCAAAGTAAAAATCCGACAAAAAAGGATAACAAAAATGCCACATTTCACGAAAATCTGACGTTAACTCGACAATTATTTTATAGTGAAAATAAATACCTGTCTCCTTGTTTGATGCCGAAAGATATTCTCGATAAATTTCATCGAAAGTAATCTTCATCCAACGTAGCTAATTAAGAAAGTAGTAGCAGTCGATAAAATTTTTTTACGACTTTACGAGATACGAAAGAAGTAACGTTTTACATTTTTTTACAATATAACTGCTCGCGCGTAATTTCAAAAAATTTTAAATAGCAACACGAATGGTACGTGTTCAAAAATTTCAAAGAACAATTTCAATGCATGCCACGAAATTCCAATTATGTCATCTGCAATCAATGCGCACAAACATATATTATTCGCTCAATTATTCAATGGAGGCGCAAGTCTGCAATTTAAATAATTAATCACCTTATTGTATAGTTGAAAATAAATCACTGTGCTCGCTTGTTATTAATAACGTTGTATGACATTAATTTTAAATAGGAATAGTAATTATCACAAATTTCATGTTTCATTTAATTTCTCTGACACTTTGTGATTAATTCTAATTTGGAGATTAATCTTCGTTTTTTAAAGGATTTTTATTTTTTCTTTCTTTTCGAAAATATAAATTTTGAGGAAATGAATTGTCAGAAAAATGTTTTTGTTAACCAGTGCCATTTGTTCGTGGTACAAAGTAATATTTCTTTAGATTTCAAGTAACATTAAAACTAAGTTCAAGTGGATGTTTCAAACGTTACGATATCGATTTCAATTCCTTTCTATTTCCAGGGATTGAATCATCAATCGAAAATTTGTGAAAATTTCATAGATTATTTCGAAATATCAAAAAATAGAAATCAAGTTGATACTTTCAAAATAGTTATTGATAAAAATCAGACGAGTAAAATTTAAACTCGGATCTCAGAAGGAGAATTTCCCCCTGGCTTAAACATTAGCCAGGGAATGTATTTCATTAGAATCCAACCCCATACGCGGACTCCAATCATTTTTATGAAAGACATTGTAGGGTAAATTTAGTTTGTATTTCAAGGTGGTCGTACGTGAGAGTAATAATCGAATAATATCGGTGAGTGATAATTACAGGATAGTAAGAGCGAATTGTTGTGTGCATGTACAAGTAGGCAGAAGGGAGAGAAGAGGGTAAGTAACGGCATAACAGAAAAAGATGCAACAACAACAGAGTTGTCGTCATTATTATTGTATGAATCAATATCACGACGGTGTCTTTGATGCGATGGTGGTTGAAGTGTATAACAATGTTTCGAATGTGGATCTTTATAAGTATTCTCATGGCGGACGCTTGCACTAGAAGTACGACACGCAGCCAGACAAACTTGAAAGCGATCCAAATTGCGCAGGCGTTTCTTTACTGCATCTTGGTCCCTGTGTGCTTTGTGATTGTCTCTAAGCAGACCTAATAGCACATCCTTTCTTCCTTTTATTTGCTGTTAATAACAATGTCTTATTAATACCTTTGTTAGTCTCTTATAAAAGAAGAAAAGAAAGAAGTGATATCAACCTTGCCAGGATGCAGGCAACAAGAAACACAATATTCATAGATAGCGCAGCATCCTTGAGCGTTACACGTTTTACAACTATACCTCTCTCTTTTGGCTATAGTTGGTGTATCTTCATTTTTATTAGAATCTTTGTGTTCCTCCATGTTGCAGCAGCCATTTGACAAAATTTCTTGTCTAGAGCATACAATACCACGCTCATCTACTATTAGAACTTTACCCTATCAGAATAATAAGTTGTAAAGTCGCTTAATTTAACATGTTATTCTCATCTTCGAAATGTAATGTACCTGGATGGAATTACGACAAGAATGAACCACAGTATCAGTGTCATTCAAATTCGACATCGCCTCCGCGTTCAATGTATTCTCGTTTGCTCCTTGATCAACGATTGCCATCTGCCACAGTGGTGGTTTACCGGATGCTCTCAATTGTTCTGACAATGCATCATCATCGGAGATCAAGTCGTCGTTATTGTCATTAATTATCATAGGATCCATGTCATCGAGATCATTATCCAAAGCTAACGTCTTTCGCTAGGAATCAGATAATATTCTGTTCTAAATTTCAAATTAAAATTCATACAGTTGGTCATGCAAACTTTTGGCACGTATACTTATATATGTGGCACACAATTTCTCAATGTTATTTACCTCGTTGCGGAAGAGTGAAAAGGCGCAGTAGGTAAGTGACAAAGCGAAGATGAGGCCAAGTACAAGGCGCCGTCTA
>KQ435840.1:956032-1022636 GCA_001276565.1 Melipona quadrifasciata | reverse complement strand
CCTCTAATCGGGCTATGAAAGAGGGGCTCCCCCGCTGCCGTTTCTCGACGTCGTTTCCAATTACCATTTTGAACGCTGCGTTTCGTTCCGATTTTACTCACTGTGGCCACAACATCGCCACAGACTATCGTAGAAAACGATGCCGCTTTGGGGAAGAACGCTGCTGAAAAATTTTGTCAAAGAGCATCTAGACTGCTGGAACCTTTACAAAGACGTTTTAAATCAATGCGAAACGCACGTTGCCTCTCGGTATTTGAAACTTTCCAAATCTTCCAGGAACTCGAAACATCGATTTTTGGTTTGGTCTAATTTTCACGAATCTAACAAGGAAGATCCTCCCTCAGATCCGACGATCCGAGTCTTTTCTTTAAAAACACGTGACTTTTTCAAACAAGAAGCACGAAATACGAGCATCCACGCTGATTTATGCGATAACTTTTAATAACGCGTCCAAGAGAAAAATTACCAAGTTCCATGAACTTTACTCTGCCCTGGCGGAAACTCAAAGTATTTTTCTGTCTCTTCAACGCTTTCTCTAAAGACCGCGAAGAGATCTACCGTACGCGCAATTTCACAGCATTTCCAATCGTCGAATTTTGTTTAGTGAATTCGTTTAATTGGAAAAACATAGGGCTACAAGCGAGAACGAGAACGGACGACGGGAAACGAGAATGGACGGCAGCGAAAGAAGATTCCTGGCAAATTGGAGGATTCTCGGTTGGCTTGTTCGCGCCTCGTGTGTCGCAGCCTCGCCGACGCGCAGATTATAAGCAGATTAGCGACGAGTTAATTAGCCGCGGGGAAATCTCGTCGGGTCTAACGGGCGGAGTGGACGAGGGGAGAGAGAGAGAGAGAGAGAGAGAGAAAGAGAGAGGGGGAGGGGAGGAAAGGGGTTACGGTTGCGAGACGAGGACGAAAATTACGCAAACATTACGCGGTCATTCGTTGCGAAATACACGCAAATTGTATGTTCCGACGATTATTCCGTTTAACGGTTTCCTCGCTTTAATCACCGGCGCGAGCCTTTCCGAAGACAGCCATTTCGCGAGACGCAGTCGAGTTTAAGCTGTACCTCGTTCGCTGGTTCCCCGCGATCGTCGACGTTCCCCCTCTGTTACCTCTGGAAACTTCCAAATACCACGATCCGAGATTAATTCCTTTTATGCCTCGGAAATTTGTTTCTCGAGTTTGTTTCTTCGCGTATCGACAGATACGAAAAACAAAACAAAAGAAAACACGCGCGACGAGATGACGTTTGGCTCAAACCCCAAATTTGCACATCGGATAAACCGCGTTCGCGTTCGAATCGCAAAAAGAAAAAGAAAAAAGTACGGACCAGGCTGTCGACGATGGGACTGTACGACCGTACGAACGATAAGAAAAAAAAAAAAAAACGAACATTCTACTCACGTTTTTTTCTCTCCTCCGTGGAACTGGTCAGAGCGGCGGCTGGTCGTCGACTCGTTGTTGTCCGGGTAGACTAGATGATTCCTAGATGATTCTTCGCCGCTTCAGCCGCGGGGGAAATTACTCTCACCGATTGAACTGTCGCTCGGGGAAAGAGGAGAAGAAGAAAAAAAAAGAAAAACTCGTTCGCCGACGTTAATTATTACGCGTTTACAGCACGGTTCGTCGTGTGTCGTTTTGGGCGCGGAGCGGTTTCAAAACTCCTGTGTCCTGAGCAAGAGCAAAAGACAAAAGAGAGCGTCGGAAGAGGTGCCCCGAGAAGTAAGTTACCCTCTCTCTCTCTCTCTCTTTCTCTTCTTTTTTTTCCGCGCGCGTGACGATTACGCTCGTTCGCTCGTGGGAACCACGTTCGGTTGATATCGGGATGAAGGTTGGGTCGTGTGTCGAGATGGAATCGTCGGGGCCTCGCTTATATACCCATTTACCCACCAGCCGCGCCACGGCCAGGATCGTATAGGGGGCCCCGACCCTCTTCACCCGGCGTCCCACCAGGGGCCCCTCTTTTGCTCTTCTCTTCTCGTCCCTATTCCTCGTCGCTCCTCTTTCCTCCACCTCTGTTGCACCCCTGCCCTCCCCCTCCTCGCGGAGGTTTCCTCCCTCCGTTCGCAGTCGTTGACAACTATCTCTCTCCGGCGCGTACCATCAACCGCGATTCCCGATCGTTCGCGTTTTCCTTCTCGCGCACCGTGCGCGTGTTTTCTCTCACAATCGGGCTGTGCGTTCCTCTCGTCGACGAAACGACCCACGCCGTCCACCAGCAGGAGCAAAACGAACCCGAGGGCTGGCGATTCTCGAGGCAGCAGATTTTCGAAGTATCGAATCGGGTGTTGGGTGGTTCGCGATGCGCCCGCCTAACGTTGACGCGTTACTGCGTCGAGGTGTCTCAACCTGGTGTAATGGTTCTTGCTCTTGGAATTGCCGTTCCGCCGTCGCTCTTGGCTCTAGCAGGGTACGTCTTGTCAGCGAGATGTCGGCGACTTCTCGGACGTTCGTTCGTTTCGGTTCGATCGTCGAACTTTGACGCATTAACGATGAATATATCATGGATAAAAGTGGAAGGACGATGGCGAAGGACTGACTCTGAAGGGAGTTAGGGTCGGGAGAGTGGAAGTTCGGTCGGCGAGGGAGATTGACGGGATCGGTGATCGATCGATCGATCGATCGAGGAACATCGAGACGACGTGTGCTGTTGCTCGGAGCCGGCGAGTGGGCGAAACGTGTCAACTCGTCTTTTGTGAGATATCCATACGTTCGCGGAGTGAACGTTCGTCGTACGTTTGTCAGGCGTACGCCGTTTCCTCAACGTCGTTTCCTCGAGGTCGACTCAGTTTTTCGTTCGAGCTGTCGTTGCTTCGCTTCTCCGAGAGAGTTTGTTTTTTTTTTTTTTTTTTTTAAAAAAAAAAAAAAAAAAAAAAGAAACAATTGTTTCGTAATACACTTTCACGCTTTATATAAAAACATCGACAATTTTTGCATTTATATCCATCGGCATCAATCATGTCTTCTATACGTCATAGTTATGATCTGTATAATTTATTTCTTTTAATGTCATCTAACATATTTTTTTAGTTCTTCTCGTCGTAAGAACCGGTTGCAAATTATACTCCGAAGTTTTCTTACGATTAATGACGATCGATCTTCGTCGTCTTCTTCCTTCGTCGTTTTCTGATCGATCTCCTCGAGCGAATTCGAATTTCGTCTCGAACTCGTTGACGCGACGCACCTGCGCGTTTAGCACGATTCATTTTTCTTTTCCCATTGTGCGAACAGGACGACGTATTTTAAGAGCAGTTCGTTCAGCGTGATTCAGTATCGACCGGAAGCGCGGCGATGGCGCGGCGCGAGCTCTTGATAAACGTGAAAAGGACCTTGATGTTTGACCGCGATGAAGAGAAATATTAGGACACGCTGATTAGCTCGTAGAGGCTTTTCGGCCTTCTTGATCGTTTCTTTTTTAACTAAATTTGAAGAAATTCATTTCACATTTCGTGCAATCGAATCTAAATTAATTTTGAAAAAGTATCGACGATATTATGTATTTTATTCGTCGGAAGTTGTACAGTTATAATTTGTATATTTCAGTTTTTCTGCACGATCATTCATCAATTAATTGCCACGTTGATAAATTTTTTTATCTTTCATTCATCTTCTGATGAGCATCTTGACGAACATTTTGACATCAAAACGAAATATGTAGAAATATATATATATATATATGTATTTTTTTGTAATTAATGCACGTGTAAATCAATCAATAACAACAAGATGTCGAATTTCGTTCGTCGAGTGAGAATTTTTGAATTACAAATTTCCTAGCTTCGAATTTTTGAATCTGCATTCGGATACAATTAATCAACGAGGTTTCAATTCCCGATAGAAAGACGCGCAATCTTTCGAACGTTTTAAAAAAACTGTAAAAAGGATCGAGGACCAAGGAGTTTTCCGTGTGTCGAAACGCATAAGGAGCTCTTTCAGAATTACTTGGTTTGTCCAAAATCCTAGATTCTCTCAACGTCACCTATGGAGAGCACAGTTTCGTTGCTCGAGAATCCGCGAAACTTCGACGAGACGAGTTCCGTCTCCGTTTTTGTCTCGCCCCCCAATGAGTCCAAACGAATCATCTCGCACGTGTCCGACATACTCAATTACTCGAAAGACGCGACTTTCCTGGAGGTTGTTCGCTTGTTCGCGGCGGAAGTGCGCGCAGAATTTGTAACAGAGCTTAACTAATTCTAATTTGGTCCGGTCTGGCGTGTCAGGCTCGCGAACAAGAACCTAAAAATATTTAAAAAGGTTTGTTGGTCGTCGTCGTGGAGGAACTTTTTCTCAGTCGTTTGACAGGAAACGAACGCGTCGTTGAATTTCTTGATCTCTTGATCACTTTATGATTAAAAAAGTAGTCGGAGATGAAAGGAATTTTGTTTGATCGAGTTGAAAACCAAATTGTCGAGGGAAACAATAGGTATTATAATACTTTAATATCGTGAAAGTTTCTGGTATTTCTCACGGCAACTAATATTTTCTCAGTTACGAGAATAAATGGGGATAAAAAAATGACTTTTACGATTTCTACATTGAAACTATTATTTTATGGCGTCAGAATCGGCTTTTACGGCGATTGAAAAATTGTTTATGGCGCGTTAGAAAAATCCAGCGAGTACTATTTGCTGTTTATTTTTTACGACGTAGTTGATTAATCTTTGAACCCGGAAAGAATTTTTCACACATTTACGCAAGGCTATACACTCGCGTTTCTATTTCAAACGAGTATAACAGCAGTGTAATTTTAATTCATCCCTACGTTCAATCGTCAATTGTCAAAGTTTTGCTAAAACCCTTTTCGAAACCCGGCAATTATCAAGTCTGGCGAAAAATTTTATCTCGGCAACTTCGAAGGAATTTCTCAACTTTGTGACAACTGCCAAAAAAAAAAAAAAAAGAAAAATGTCGAACTAGAAATAGAAACTTTTTTTTGAATAAAACCGTCCAATGGATAGAAAAAGCCAAAAAAAAAAAAAAAAAGAAAAATGTCGAACTAGAAATAGAAACTTTTTTTTGAATAAAACCGTCCAAGGGCTTCCCCCGATATCGAAAATGGACTCGAGACTCGATATCAGAAATCCCAATTATATAAAACCGATCGTCCAACCAAAGAGCCATCCGTTACGAGCCATCCGTTACGGCAATCTCAGCCGTAAGTTACCGCGTCCCGTCCGTGGAACACGTTCACCGTCGTCGCGGCCACTTCGATCGGTACCGATCGATTAACGCAAATCGTTTTCGTAATTCATCCGGTCCGTGATTCATCCGCGTCGACTCGTCTCTTTCTCTCGCGCGCGGACGCGTGCGTGGCCACCGCGTTATGTAAACGTCGCGGCGTGCGTGCGTGCGTGCGTGCGTGCGTGCGTGCGTGCGTGCAAAAGACGGACGAGGTCGCCGCGATTTTCCATCGCGAATCGATTGGATTCGCGGGGTCCAGCCTGTTGCCAAACAGGCGGACGGACGGAGGCTGGCGCGACGCATCTCCGACGATCTCTCGGACCGGTTCTCTTCAGGGCGAAGGTCGTCGGCTGATGTGAGGTCGTCGATACCGAACGACGACGAGCCTGCTGCTCGCCGGATTTTTGCTCGGGCAACGCTGCGCGTGGCACGCCTGATGGATGACCGGCACGCCGATTTCTCAGGCGGCAGAGGATCGCCGAATAATGCAAATTTATCCGCCGCTTTCTCTACCTCCTTTCTTCCTCTTCTTTTTGATTTCTTCTTTAGCTCTTTGGTCCCTTGGCTCCTTTAGTTGCAGGAGTAGTTTAGTTTCGACGAAGCGACGAAGTTTATCGGCTTGTTTTTTCGACGGTCCGATCTTTTGCTTCGTGGCAACCTTTCCTTTTCTTTCTTTTCTTTTTTTTTTTCTTTTTTTTTTTTACGGTTGGTCAATCAGTCCTGCTGCGGGACGTTAGAACCGGCGAGCAACGCGCGCGTATGCAAATTTACCTCTGCCGCCTCGTTTTTCTTTCTCGCTTTGGTCCTTTGATTTTTAGTGGGATCCCTAGATCGGTTAGATCTTGACAGAGCGTAGCCGCACAATCTCTTGGTTTCTCAACTTTCTCGAGTGGATTGGAATTGAAATACAGTAGAGATTTGTCAATTGTTGTTAAAACACTGTCCTTTTATCGACGCTGTCGATTGATCAAATTCATGCAGAATTTGAGGAGGATCGTGCTAATAATTTACGAAGACTAAAAAAAAAAAAATAGAGAGGAAGAAAACCTGGAAAAACGACCGGAGGATATTATTATTCGTTACGAACGAACATCACCGAGCTCGTGTTAACAGATTAACAAATTCCCTCGTGGCCGTGCCACCGATTAAGATCGCATGTGATCAGCTCGAGTGCACCGCGACTCGCCATGAATATTTCCTGATCGTCGCAGGTTTGTTCCATTTGGACTTGTACTTGAGTAAGGGGGGACGAGGGCGGGGAGGAGGAGGATGCGAGAATGAACGTGTTATTAGTAACACTTGTTCGCAACGGGAGCCAGAAAACTCGATTATTCATCCGGCGCCTCTAGCCAACGGCGTCACGATATTCTCCCGCAAAAAAAGTGCCGAGAGACGTTCTCAACTTGTTTCTCCGAGCGACTGCTCGTTTTTCAACAGCATTGCCAATTTTCGCTTTTTTCTTTACTTTTTCTCTCTAGAAGATACACGGTTCTTTTCCTTTCCCCTGTGCATTTCTCGCAGCGTTTTTATAGCTTCGAAAGCACAAAATCATCGCGAGAGAAAACCACCGAGATCTCGTGTCTCTGCCATCCATTTTAAAAGAATTTCAATTGTCAATTTTTACGATTTTTCCCCTCTTTTACTTGTTTTCTCGTTTAATCTTTGACCTTTTGCCAATCAATCGAAATCGTAATTTAGATGCTCCGTTTATACATTTCTTTATATTTTTATTCTTATTTACTTTACTATCATTATATTCCTTTTTATTATAGGCCAAAAATTACTATATATATATATTTCTTACAGATTAAAGTACACAAAAAACAACACACGTTTGAACTTGAATTTAATTCAAAAATTAATGAAATTAGTTTAGTATGTTTCATGTAACCCATCCTATTCTATCCAATTTAAAATTGATAATAACCACGTCCGAATCAATTGCATCCCAATGATCACAGTCATGGCGCCCCCCCCCCTGTTACGGAACAATAATCAAAGAAAAACCCGCCGCTCCAATTCGTCCCAACTTTGCAGATTGCAGCAATCGGTTGAAACAAAATATATTCGCTCGAACATCAGCCAAGGTTGATGAACCCTCGCAGAAGATTAGATAAACGCGTGTTCCCGAGACGTTGGAACGTCTTTCGATATCTGCACCCGCGTCGAGAACGAAAAGTCGCGATGAACTCGCAAAAGCGGAGTTTTCTCTGTCGGTTCGACCGGGAATGGAAGCCCGCGGGATAGCACATAACGACGTTCGACGTTATAAACCGGCGGTGTTCTTCTCGCCTCGATATCGCGTGGTGAATCCGCGTTTCTTCCTGGATCCTCGTGGCAAATGCCACGGGGAAACGAGCACCTTGCACAACCGGGGATTCCCAACCGTTACGTACCGTTAGGAGCGCGATCGTCTATGTCGCTGCTGGCGAAAAATTAGCTTTTTTTCTTTTGCGAACCACCTGGACACGGTCCGGCAATTTTGCAAGATCCACGGCTTAAAATAGTCGGACGATTGATTCGCCGCGCGATCTTTTCCCGCTTTTCCACGCGTCCGAGGGATTTTCTATCAACGGCCGCTTCGAAGTCTGTGGTTTCTTTTCGACTTTTCAAGCTGGCGTGGATTCAGAACGAAATTGTTCCTTCGTATTTTTCTAAATCTCTAAAGGACTTTTCTGTCAACCAATTCTTGCGACTCTCGAGACTTCTTTAAATTCGTGTTGAAATTTGCCAAGTTTTTCACTCTTGCCGATAATTGTTTCAAGTCTTTCTACACGATCCGTGAATTTTTACGCTTCAATTTTACGTTCCGCTCAACAAACGAAATAGGATTTATCATATTTTGGTACTTTGTTTTGTTTCATCGAAGGATCAGAAACTTGAGATACTTTTTCGAGGAGTGTAAAAATGACCGAGAGAACACAGCAGTTGTATTTTGAAATAACTTACGTATCAAAGTCTATCCAAACAACATTCCGAACGCTAAAACACACTGTTGGAACACTCGTTTCGGGTTTTATCAGAATTTTATCACATTATCGGAAAAAGGAGTCGTAAAAGCTGCTAAAATTTTCCTGCCATCTTGCTAATTAATGTACATGCTAACGCAAACATTTCCTCGATCAAAATTGACAGCAATTTCACGAACGCTTCTCCCAAAATTCGCTTCTTCCTCAAACGCTGTCAAACACAATCAAACAATGTTGCGATCGAGTATCGCCTTATTAAGTTCAGGCGTCGTTTAAGCGTTCGACAATATGCCGATCGTGTACTTTTATTACATTCCAATGAGTTTCCTCGTGCGATGAGCTCTCGCCAGGAATTTCGATCGCGTCCGAAATTCGAGATTCTCCGCTCGTCCGTCGAAATTACAAATTAACGTGTTTGAAGCGACCTTTGCCTGGCCAATTCGTGCCCGCGGTTTCCTGGTGACGACGCGGAACAAAACGAGTCACGATCTACGATATCTGAAAAGGTACGATTGTTTGATTTTCTTCTGACGTTACGTAACGTTGTGTGATCAGTTCTAGATCGTGAGATCTCAAAGACGGTCGGTTGTTTCGCCTTTTGTAAAATCATTCGATGAAGTTTCGAGTTTTGATCGGAGAAATTGCAAATTTTCCAATTGGAAAATTGGAGTTCTTATCCTCGAGTTTCGAATGTCACATTTCACGTCGATCACGGTGCCACGAGGACGGTAATTTTTCACAGTCGAGTACATGCACCGAGGACGTCGCGGATATCGTTAGAAAAGATAAAAAGGAAGAAAAAGAAAAAATAGATGTTGCTTGCAGTTGTTCGCAAATTCTACGGAAATTGTCGGTTCGTTAGCTCGCGAAGGATTGTAAAATTTTTTTTGTCGAACAAGTAATCCCCGACTTACGACTCGCCGATGTTTTAAATTTTTCACGGAAGACTCACACACGACCTCAATTATAAATCTTGCTAAAATCAATCGTTACGCTTTTGCACAACGTTTTAGTTATTGCGATTGAAAGATTTCAGTGGCGTACTTTGCAATCGCGACAGAACAGTACAAAAGAGCCACACGATAATTGAGACAAATAAGAGATGGCGTGTCGTCGTCAGTCGTCAAAATAAAATAATTCTCGAGATCGATCATACGTTGGTCCGCTCGCAAATCACCGAAACATCTATCGAAACGTTGCCTGCATGCGTGTTTCGCGAGATGTTGAATCTTTCGCGAAAGGTTACACCTTGGCAGATCGACGGGGGAAACAACGTGGCGGAAAAACGAAAAGTCGTCGCGCGAGTCCCTCGCGAGGACGTCGCTCGAGAGAACGGCGAGAATGGCAACGAAAAGATAGCGTGACATTCAAAACGAATATAACGCGATAGTTAGTGTCCAAACACTTTCTTACTTTTGCACAAGTATTTCAATTGTATCATTAACAAATGAAGCTGCAATGATCTAACAATAACTGGAATTTTCTAAAATTTTCTGCAATTCTTTATTTCGTGGGTTTCGAACCTTTCGATCGTGGATAATGTCAGTCGGATAGTAACTGGAGTTTTCTAGAATTTCATAGAGTTGTCTCGGCACTTTTTTAAATGAACTCCTTATTTTGTGGCTCCTCAATTATGGATATGGCAACTGACGGAGTTTTTTTAGAATTTTGTAGACTTATTTTGGAATGTGTTTGGACGCTCAAATAAATTCTTTATTTCGTGGGTTTTGAACTTTTCGATTATAAATAATATCAGTTTGATAGTAACTGAAGTTTTCTAGAATTTTCTTGGTGCTTTTAAATAAATTCTTTATTTTGTCGCTTCTTCACTCTTCGATCATGTTAGTCTGATGGCAACTGACGGAGTTTTTTCGAATTTTGTAGAATTATTTTGGAAAGTGTTTGGACGCTCAAATAAATTCTTTATTTCGTGGGTTTCGAACTTTTCGATTGTAAATAATAAAGTGTCAGTTTGACAGTAATTGGAGTTTTCTAGAATTTTGTAGAACTATCTCGCTACTTTTTAAAATAAATTCTTTATTTTGTGGCTTTTTCACTCTTCGATTATGTTAGTCTGATGGCAATTGATGTAGAATTATTTTGAAAAGTGTTTGGACACTTAAACACATTCTTTCTTTTGTGGGTCTTCAGCTACTTAATTATAGTAGGAATATACTATCATATCAGTAAGTACAGATCAGACATTTTATAGGGTAAACGCTGACTGTTGTTAATTTTTACAAGTCAGTAAATTTTACGCACTGTTATTTTACAAATTAACAAGACTTCGAACATTTATGATGTCAGTGATGGCGTATACACACAGATTGAGTGAACGGTGATTAAAAATCGTGGAGAGAGATGAACGTGTCAGGTGTCGTTTCTTTTCTCTCTTTCGGATAAAAAGGATTCTCTGCCTTGCTTCGGCTTCATTGTCGCGATTGACGAGTGGCTCATTATGTTCCCCATTGCGATTTCGTTGACGGGGGATTCAACTGGAAGGACAAATGGTTTCGCCATCGTGCGGTACGCTTTGCCAATTGTGATATCGAGTGACGTGCGTCCATCGAGTCGTTTCGGAGGACATTTGGGATTATTTGGGAATTTTTATTCTTTTAAAACGTTTCGTTCTCTATTTTTAGGTATTGATGGGTAGTAAAAAGGGAGCGGATTATTATAGAAATAATTGTTTCAGAAGGATGTAACACCCTTCCTTAATTTTCGCATCCCAAGTTTTTGGCCTCTTTGTCAATTTTGTTTGCCGTTTGCTCGCACAGTACGTTACAATGGTAATAACATAATCTCCCGTATAGTTACGCCGGTGCTCATTAACAGCAGTATCGTTGATCTCGAATGTCCTTCGCGCGCGCAATAACGTAATCTCGGTTGATTAATGCGCGATTTACGCTCGTCCCACGAGAAATGGCTGTTCCTTTCTTCAACGACGCAAGAAAGCTGTTACCCTTGTTCCCCTGGCGTGGATTGCGTCGAACGAAGCTGATACCCAGGCTTAATTAATTTCGAACACTTAAAAGGAAAAATAACATTCGACGACGGCTTTCACCTTCAGTTGTCTCCACGAAACGAGCCGAGTGTTCTAAACTGCAGGATCGCAAGCAACGTTTAAAATACGAGCGCAAAAATAATTGAAATTTGTACAATCGGCGTCGGGAGGTTGAACGAGAGGAGAGAGACCGAGCGGAAATTTATTTCACCGCTGGCCATCCTCGACTCCGCTCGACTCCGCTGCTTTCTAATTTTATCCCAAACTCCAGCCGGTTTTGGTACCGGTCGAGGAAGTTTTTTGTACGCTGCGATAAGGCCGTAGGGTCCGGTGCAGCGATAATTAATCGAACTATTAAAAATCTCGCCTGGAGTCGTCTGACAAATTGAAGTCGCGATACAGGGACCAGGATCTTCTAATCTCAGTTTGTGAGGAAAAGAAATGTGAAATGTTACGTACAACATTTATAGCTTGCAATTTGGAACTTGTAATTTATATCAATTTATATCAGTGTCATTGAATTATTTTATGCTATTAAATATTTACGCGAACGTACCTACAGTGTATGTATTTATAATTTGTAAAATTCGTGTAAAAAATTTATTTACAATATTGTATAATTCTTACGCGTTGTTTGGCTGGTTGAATTGAAATTGTCGATAAGTCGTTCAAAGTGAACGATAGTGAAAGTGCATGAATTTGTCTTTTTTTTTTCCATCGTGGTTAACAAACCATTAATGCACATATCGGTATATATTATGACGCAAGGTGCAAGTTTATTTCACATGATTTTGTTGTATTTCCATTTAAACGTTGCACAATTTATCTCCGTGGTCGAAACGCACTTTGCACTTGTACTACGATTACGCGAAGAAAAGATATCGATCGAGCGAGGCCACATTTTCCATTCCATTTTATCGCCTTTCCCGTAATGAGTTATGAAATCGTGGCTAACGTGCCATGTTCCAATATCAAGGTCAGAGATCGAGCCATAAAGAATTAGAAATTTTAAGAAGCTCAGCAAGCATTGCTATGGAAGAGCTACACGAATCCAAAGGCGGAGTTGGATCGAGTCAAAAATTCCACAAGAGATCAACGTTGGAATTACCGAGGATGATCAAGTGTAACGTGAAACATGTGTCAGAGAAATCTACCAGGGTGGTCCGAGTCAGAAATTTTTCTAAATTTACAAAAATACATTTTCAGGAGTTTGCAAATTACGTTTTTTTTTTATTTCATTTTTATTTTAGTTTCGATCGTTGATGGCTGTAGCGTTGAAGCTACCAAAAAAATTTCGACAATGAAAGATGAAAAAGAAAAAAATAAAATAAAATAAATAAAAAATGCGACAAAGAACACGAGCATATTTTATGAGAAATCAAGTCATTCGAATCTCCAAAACATCAGCCTGGCAATTCTACAAAAATCGAAGACCTCTGTTCGCTGGGATTTCCCGAATTTCAGAATAGAGAAGGACCGTGGAAATCCACCTCGGAAGTGATTCTCCGTCGGGTCTCGGTTTTCTCGTTTTTTTCGCGGGTACTCGCTTTTTCACCTGACGGGCTCGTACGGCGAATGTAATTACGAAACGGCGAACGGTGACGAGTTCAGCGCAAATGACAAGTCTCTCCGGCTCACATCCGTCCGCGTCTCCTTTTTCTTTCGTTTCCTCTCTTCGCGAATGGCCCCCCTTTTCGTATCACGTCAGAGCAGCATCCTTTTCCGCGACAGGCAATTACTCCGGCTGAGGTCGCTCTAATTTCGTATCGGCTGACGACCACTGTGAAAAGGCTGAAAGGAGAAAAAAAAAGAGAAAGAAGAGGAGGGAGGTACGAGCACAAAAGAGCGCAAAAGGAGAAAAATGGAAAGAACGGCGGAGGGGGGGGAGGCGGTGGGGAGGGATCTTCCTCTTTGGTCCCAGTCTTAGATGCAACCACGTAAATGGCTCGCCGGGTTCGTGCAATGCACGTCGTGTCGTAGATATTACACGACATTATGGCGCGGATCGTGTAACGTTATGATTATCTCGCAAGGAGCCCAAGGTCTGTCTCTCCTTATCCTCTCGGCGGCGATGTAATTGTTCTTTCGTTTAACGCCGGTGCGTCGTCTTCTTCTTTTCACCAGCTTCGAGGCACTTTTTTTCCTGTGCAGCGGAAAGAAAGCGCGAAGCCAGATAGGAGAACGCGTTCCTTTTGGATTCAGTTTCGTTCTTGCACGGACGAATGAAAATATTCGCGAAAAGTATTAGAATTAGTTACGATTAGATCTCAAGTATAAATAGAGAGTTGGAAGTCAAATATATATATATAGAAATTTTTTCGGTCGCCACACAAATATCACAAAACGTATGTTCCGCGGATGTTTGCATTTTTAAGTTTTCCCGAAAGCCGCGCAATTATCAATTGATACCAGTTTAATTGATACAACCGATATTTTAAGATCAAATAGCTTTGATACCCGGTGTGCTCTATATAAAATTTTTTTATTTGTGACTTTTTTGTAAAAATGTAAATTCATACAAACGTTTGTACTTTAACACTTATTCTTTGTCCGATATTATCAAGAAATTCACGGTTTATTAAAATCGTTGAAACAACTGACGAAGGTTGCGAAGAGGTAAGAATGGATGAAGAGATAAAGAGGAATTGCATACGGATGATTAATTTAAGAGTAGCCGATTTGCAATTCTTGATCGTACGTGATTTTTCATCGTTTTTAAACAATTTTTCAAACAGCGTGACTGTGCTGCGCGCAATGTATCTCCGCGCTGCGAAGAATGGAGTAAATAAAGACGCATGAATATGTATTCTCCTCGTGGGAAATATTCAGCGTTGTCACTGTGAAATCTTCTCATTTCCTTCGGTGGCACAAAGTCAGAAAAGGCAATATGAAATATACGACTCTTATATCACGATCAACCAACGGCTGTACGAAAGGAACGAGGATATACCTATCGTATATATATATATCTATCGTTCTTTCGTTTTACACTTGTCTCGCTTTTATCGCAGTTTCATTTCCATTTGCGAGTTTGGTATACGCGAATTAATTAAAAAAAGAGATATCGTCGTATGGTATGAAAAATGGGTACGCATAAATTTTCACGTAAATCTTCACTCGGCATATTTCCAAAACTTGAAAATTTAACACCTGGTCGTTAGAAACAGCATCGTGACGTTGCACGTCAAACGCGTCAAATTAAGAAATTACTGTACACCGAATATCCAAGTTTCGTTTCAATCGAGGGAGCACAGTGGGAACGCGTTTCCATGCTGTTTTAATGTTCCCGCACGGCAAAATTGGTATTACAATTTTCCTTACGTCCGTGACCCTGTAACATCGGGAGAAACCCGGGAGAGACGAACGAAGAACAACGAAGGGAACGCGGAGGAAGAGAGTCGAATCTTGGCGCGGCAAGGACGGAATCTTGCGAGGGTGGTCACCACGGGGAAAGGAGTAGGGGGGAGGGGACTCGAGCGGGGGTTGGAGCGGTGCGGAGTCGAAGATACATCGGCTAAGGCTAAGTTAGGATGAGGATAGCAGCGATTATCTTAACGATCCCCTGCAGCAAAACCTGAACGGCAACTCCACTCCGTCCCCTCTCTTCTCCTCTCCTCTCTACTCTATCTCTCTCTGTTTCGTTGGCAAGATGCACCGTGTACGTTGGTCCCACACCAGCGTCGCTTTCCTGTTGCCGCAGCCACGTTTCTGGCTTCCACTCTGGTCTTCCTCCTCTCGTTGCTGCTTCTGCTACCAACGAAACGAACAAAAAGTAGAAAAAAAGAAGAAAAAAAGAAAAGGAAAAGAAGAGAGGCGAAACGTTGAAAATAGCTCGCCCCGTGTGCTCGCGAACTGGCAGCAGAAATTTTCCCTTCCTTCCCATTTTCTCGATCCTCTTTTTTCTCTTCGTGGCCGATTCACGCCGATAGGGCGGGTTGAGCTACTCGCGTGTGTCGTAATAATGTTACAATATTGTTATCGCACGCGGACAGGTGCAACGTGCGAACGCGAGAAAATCAGCACGGCGATTTCTCTGCGTTTCAAAGGGATCTCTTGAGCTTCGTCTCGATCTTGTCGCGCATCGTTTTTTTTTTTTGTTCTGCGCGTCATTGATGCTAGAACTGGGCAAGTTTTGACAGTTTTTGTTCAAAGTAAATGAGACTTTACAGACTTTGTTGAATGTACACACGTGTGTGTAAGAAATCAAGAGTTGGAAAGTGTGAAAAGAGTCGACAGAATCTTTGGCCAAATTTTGCTAAACGCGAGCTAATGGTGACCAACGAAAACTCCGTATTACCAACAAACGAATTCATGTCGTGTCCGAACGACAATTCGACAACTCGGAAGCCGGAGCGAGGCTGGCCAGTTGCTGCCTGAGGCAGGAGTAGCCTTCGATTCGTTCAGTGACTCCGAATCCAACGAGCTTGAGATACAAGGCGCACACAAGCGTCGTATCAGCTCTCGGCTCCGCCTGTTCTTTCAACAGGAACGAGAGACGCTTTCTCGACGTAGCGTATATACCGTTGCGACTCGCGGGATATTCTAGATCCTAGATCCGCTGATATCCGCGATCGTCACCGTACTCTACCTACCTAGGTCTCTAAATATTCATGGTCGATGTTCGGTCGTTCGTCATTGGCATACTTAACGTAGTTCCGTGCAAGCAAGGTTCTGGAACAACCGAGAGCATCGAGAAACTCTCTCTCTCTCTCGCTCTCTCTCTCCTTCTTCTCCCCTTCTTCGTAATCCTGCATAGTGACACGCGTGTCACACTGTACGACGAGGACACTGGTCGTACAGTTGGCCAGAGATGCCGGCCATTAATCCGAGGGAGGGCATAAATCAGCTCGTGCATCGGCATAGAACGCGAGGGAAGCGGAGAGCCCGAGAGAGGAGAGAACGGGTCGCGTCGTTTGCCTGCATGGAATCGCCTAATCGCGCGCGGCGCGAGCTAGACGCAGACACACACGGTGTGCCTGCCGCGGCTTCGAGAGAAGAAAGTCTCGCGGAACGGCAAGGACGGAGGAGGTGGCGACCGGTCGACGGGCTGTTGGAAGCCGGTCTACGCTGGTGTGTAATGCGTTACACAGGTATTACAGGTATTATCCGTATTACACGTATTACGAGTATTATACGGACGTACGTGCGACCTCGAGAGAGCAGAGGCCCGGTGAAGAACGGCTTCTTCTTCTTCTTTCTCCGAGCCACCTCTCCGCTCCCTTTCCCCCCCTCCTCTCTTCGTCCTTTGACTCTGCTCGGTCCCCTCGGTTTCTCTGCATCCCTCGTCGTGCGTGCGTGTCTGCCCTTCTCTACCTCCGCCTCTCTTCTCTTCTCTTCTCTTCTCTTCTCTTCTCTTCTCTGCTCTTCTCTTTTCTTCCTTTGCCACCTCCCGCTATATATGCAGCTCCTCCGCGCATCTACACACGGCCTCCCTCTCTCTCTCTCTCTCTCTCGTTCTCTATAACTCCGCTCCTCTCCTCCCTTTACCTATTCTCCTTGTTCTTGTCGTTTTACCCTGCGGCCCCACGAGCGGGCGGTTTAACGTCCGCGACTTTTTCGTTCGTCCCACCCTGCCGCGTCCCCCGGCTCCCCACTTTCTCGCCCGTCTCTTCCAACTCCCCCGACCTGCTGCACGTCTCGTCCAGCTTCGGCCTGTTCGACGCTCGCCAGCGAGTTTCTTCGTTCGTGCTTCTCACTCTTGGCTATCCATCTGGCCGCTCGTTCCTCTCTCGACGGTTTCTTTTTTTCTTTTTCGGAGCAGGGGGAGTCTTCGCTCTTTTTTGGATCAGGGATTATCCGGCCACGCGGTTGTTGGAATTTGCTACCCTGCGCGATTTGGGCATTTTCGCTGGGTCAACGTCGCTCTTCGGAGACACTCCGTGGACGCAGCGTTTAATCTATTTCTTCGTCGAGTTAGCTTTGCACAGTGGATCAATACAGCGGAGCGAAATGAAAGTTTCATTCATCTTCCTCCTTTGTTCGTGACCAATCGGCAACGGAGAAACGAAATTTTCGTCCGTAGAGGTCTTAATCCGACGTGATCAGAGATCTGCAATGTACAGATTTCCAGATCTAAATCAGATTGCATCTTCAAAGATAAAAAGATTCACGATTAACACGGAATTGCACGGAATCAGAAACGCGATATTCTCACGAGAGAAGAGGGAAATTCTCGGTGCCCTCCAGCCTCCTTTGGCCACCGGCTCCTCTCGCTCGTGGGGGCGACCGAGAGCCGTGGATCGGACCTCGGGGAGGAGAAGCTCTAGCGTCTCGATCGCGGTGAAAACGACCTCGGTGTAATGTTCGACCTTTACGAACCGGTCCCTCGGCGCGTTTGCGTGCCAGCACAGGTGCATCGCGCCGCCGCGTAAGTTTCGCAGCGTCGCGTTCCGAAGTCAGGCAACGCCAGCTGACTGGCGGTGCGGCGGTCCCCGTGGCGCAGCGCAGGGATTATTTCCAGCAGCGGTGGAGGTTCCCGCCGTGCGCGACAACGAACTCCTACAACGAACGAAAGCGCAACGCTCGTCGAGACACGGTGTGAATTGTCTGATCGGTTCATTGAGCGCGTAAAACGGAGGCGCGTTCGGCGGCGGCCGAGGGAAGCCGTCCATTATACGCGTCTGAAACGCAAAGTCGCGGTCGTGGTACCAGCCTATACGAAGCGGTCTCTTTACATTGGCGCACGACCTTAGGCGAAACCGGTCGCCAAGATCGATTTGCATAGCCGACTCGATTGGCGATCAGTTACGTAGCGCGCGTTGTCGTTTCCTACGACGCGCAACGAATCCGGGAAATCCAATCGGTTTGCTGCCATTTTGTCGGTATGGTAATCTGCAGGATGGCACAATTTGAGACAAACGGACGCGAATTTTAAAATCGTATGCAACTGGATTTTTAATCTTCAACTGAAGCGTTGAGAATCACAGAAATTTAGAATTAAATCAGTCGAATCTAGAATTTTTTGTTTAATTGGATCCCGTTGTTAGTCTTTACCTTTAATCTTTACTGACACAAATTACGACAATTATATCAAGCGATTTGACAACAACATATCGAACTCCAAAACTGCTGCGAGGAATCGACGATTTGGTTTTTTTTTCGAAAATTCTTTCCCCTTTAGTCGTCATTTAAGGACTTTTATCCACGCGCCAGAGGAGAGGAATATTCTCGACCAGTTGCTCTTTGCGGAATATTTTTATATCGTTATTGTTATCACGTCATCGTGTCGATGAAAATGAAGTTTGCTTTGCAAACTTGTTTCCCTTCGTCCATGAGTTCTTGACATATCGAGCGTTAGTCACGCGAATAATTACAAAATAATCCGCCAGTAACCATAATTTATTTGCCAAGAAATCTCGCGGGAGAAGCTCGACGCTTTGTCAATGCGACGCGCGTAACGTTAGATGAGACGGTCGATAAAAACGAAAAGTGTAAGTGGAAAACGGATAGGAACACGACGCGCATCGACAAAATTCGAATCTAACGTTGCACGAACGAATCGGCCAACGAAAGAAAGAGTCCGTGTTCGCTTTTTAGAATTCCTCCTCCTTTCGCTCGCTCGTAACGCAATACCCTTTCTTCCTTCGTTCATCCATTTTACTTTGTCTGTCAATCATTTCTCAGACTGTCGGATCCTACTTCACAAATAGTGTTCAGGCCATTCTTACAACGTCGTTTGGTCACGTCCAAGCATTCCAAAGAACGATCATCCAATCGTCCAAATACGTAAGTGACGAAATTTAGAAAAAAAATTCACTCTCGACTCAGAAACAAATTCGTGCCGTATCTCGGAAATTTCGTCGTGCCCCCGAGAAGAAGGGAGAAAAGAAAAGAAAAGAAAAAAAAAGAGAGAAGGCGAGAGAGGGAAAAGAAAGAAAAGAAAAAAATTGCAGGAACTCATGCTCGTCACGCGCGAGACGAAGTACACGCGGCCGTGGCTCGATTGGAGCCTCGATATGCTCATTCATACTTCGCCCCGTCAGCTGACGTCCACCGATCGCCGATGAATTACAATGCTTGTGTTTGCGAGACGCATGTGCGTATACGCCCCCGTGGCTTTTCTCTCTCTCTCTCTCTCTCCCTCTCTCTTTTTCTTGCCTCTTTAGTCTCTACTCGCTTTTGCACACGCCTCGCCGATTCTTCCTGTCCCTTTCGCCGATGCTCTTTCTCTTGAACCACCTGTCGCCGCGACGGCCCGCGAACGGGGCTGTTTGCCCGGCCGCGACACACCGGCTTTCGATTTGCATTTGACGAGAGACGCGCCGCGCCGTGTCGTAATCGGCGTCGTTTCTGCTGCGCGATCACGAAATCCGAGGCGACCGCGAACTTGCCTGTCTCGTTTGCATTCAGGGTCGCGCGGATTCAATGACGTAGGCTAACGCGCGATCGTTCTCACGGTTGCATTTTGATTTTTGCCGAGAAGCTCCCCGATCTCTGTCGCCGGAGAAATGTTGTGGCGGGTCGCTGGATGGGCTAGGCATCTCACGTTACGATTTTTCGGCGATTTTATCGTGAAATGCGAGCGAAATATATTTATATCATTTAGGAAATTTAAATTGCGAATTCACATTTCAAATTCAGGGAATTTACGAGATTCGACTGCGCACGTGCGTGTGAATTCTTTTTTTTCTCGCGAACATTAAAAGTGAGATGTTTGTATTTCTGCGTTTTTTTTTTTTTTTTACAAGAGTAATGTATGAAAATTCGTGGTCTGTGATATTTGATAATATTTGATGGTGCGATTTAAAACAGATTTGAAGTAGGAATTCGTAATATTTTTCTCAGGGGAGTCAAGCTAATTCTTCATCTAATTATATTATGTATTTAACACGTTGAACGCGTGATCTTTTTACAATGTTGATTTTACATGAGTCAAGACGCCAACATGAATATGTTACACGATAGATATGTCAAAATATCATCTGCAACAGATAAGTTGAGGTTTAATAGATTTATTTTATTGGGAATCATCAGGACCCCCATGGCATTCAACGTTAGATACGTAATATAATAATCGGTATGAACATTAACAACAAAATATGCAATGTGTAATAATAATAATTGTGTATTTAAGTATGTGATATAATCAGATTATACTCGATGCAAATATTCATTGCAAACAACATTCTGATGAAAATATTTTATCTTAATAGATTGTAACAAGCTCGAATACTCATTATATTCTATTTAAGAACGGAAATATTTCCTTGCGAAATATGAATCGTCACGCGCTCGTTAATCGAGAGGACAAACATTTCGCTCGACAAAGTTAATATTTAACGAATTTTCGTTTAGGAACTGTCCGCGTTCGGCCGGCATGAAGAATGATCGGACAGAATGTCCGCGAGCAAAATCAACTGACCGTTTCCAAATAGAAATGTCCACGCTTAATTCTCCTATCCTTCGGGATATTTACGTTTCCGAGATACCGATAATTTCAGTTTCGTTCGATCTTAAGGAAACAGTCGTCTCATCTCGTACGTGGCGAATTTTTGCGAAATATTTGCACGGTCGCACCCTCGAGATTCTTCGTCAATTTTACAAATTCTTTACCGATTTCACAGAATCTTTACCTCGTCAATGAAAGCCAAAGAGGACGCTGTGCTTTTTTTTGCGCTTTGTTTGATTATTTCGACTATGTATCGTTCGAAATAATAAATTATTCTTCAGGGAGAGAGAAGAAACTCGCACCAAAAGAGTCGAAATTTATGAAACGTTAAAACAGACTTGAAGATTGTTTTAAGACTCGTTAAAGTCAAAATTTAGCATTAAAATCCGTTAAAATCTACGTTTAAAGGCTTTACAATTTCCGTGCAACATTAGACCTCTGTAATTTCATTATATCTGTAATAAGATGCAATAAAATCATTTGTACAATCAATAAACTTGCAAAACTTTTACGAAAAATTACGAACTGCTGTTCCATTTCTAACACAGGCTTTCTGCAGCTTCTATCTCCACTACGTTCAGGATCATGTGCCTCTCTCTTCCGTTGTCCCTCGGTAAACCCTTTTCAGATCACTGTTACCTGATCTTACCTAGCCCTCGACGAACAAGCGGGCATTGTTCGCCCGATAGAAAATGTCCAGACAACGATCTTGATATCCCTCCGAGCCTTTACGTGATCCCCCATCAGGCCGCGCCAGTCCCATCCTCTCGGTACTTTTCCTCCGGTGGTTTCCTGACAGGCCTGATATCCGCTCGATATTATTCCATTGCTGGTCGTTGTAGGACCTTACAACGAAGTTAAGACCTCGACGATAATCTTCGTACGGTTATAATCAGCCGTGACACTCCCGAGAGGCTGTCAGGGCTGCCGATGGCGAAAGGGCCCCTCTTGTCTTCCGAAGGACCGCCGTGTCGATTACGGTCGCGTCGAATGGCAGGCCTTCGTGTGTCCAGCTCGCAATTGGAATTAGGATGAAAGGTACCCGTTGTCAGCAGTGAGCTGACTGCTTGATCGAGCATCTCGGTGGGTTTGACAGCGTGATTGCGAGTGCACGTATTTTTAGTGACTTGGGATATTTTGGAGGTTGAAGGTTTCGTGCGATATCGTCGGATGATTATGGAAGTGATTATGAAATGTATGGAATTTGGTATCTTTTTTTTTTTTTTATTATAGAATTTGTTTAATTTCAGCTTCAACTTTCTTTTTGGCATTCTTCTTGTTCTTTCACTCGGATTTCACTCTTGGAATTTTGTACAATTTTTCGAAGAGAAAGCTCTCATTATTAGATAATCGAAATTCGCTTGAACAAAAATCCTATTGCAAGTCGGTTTCTTTACGTCGTTTTTTTTTTTATTAATAGAACACAATAATTTTCTTTATCACAGAGGTAATCTGGATGAATTCTTAATCTCAGGGGATTAGTTTCGATTTCGAAAGAGGTTGTTCGTTTTCTCAGTGAGATTGAAACTTCAACGTTTGAAATTTGTGCGATGTTTAATTCATACGCGTTTCTCGACAATACCGAGAAGCGTGATTCACAGAGTGGCCTAGGGATCTTAATATTTCTTCTAAATACACGGGTCGTAATATTTATACACTTCCTCTTCCACTGATCTTCTCTGAATATTCCTTTGAGAGTACCAATGTCTTTCCACTGCAAATATACCGTAAAAATAATTTATTATCTATAATACTTTCCATCTTTAATAAAACATCCAGTTGTCCATTACTCAAATTTTTTTCTTCGCCGTGTCTCTCATCTCCAATCTACATTGATTGATATTCAATTTTTTTAATAATTTATATAAATTATAATATATACATAATTGTTTTATATATCATTTCAATGCTCGAGTTCAGGTCGAGAGTATACAAAGACTCGGAACTAAATCATTTTCGCGATGCTTGTCGATCCAAGCCAAGAGTGTTAAATTTTTTCTCAAGTGAGTTTTCGATGCGCCACTAAATTATTTCGACAACAAAAACGTGTTAAAATGGACATTAGAGAAAGACAAAATAACTTACTTTAATATCTATAATCAAATAAATAACAACAACAATATTTTACTTTGATACTTACTCCTACTCTAAATAACTTGCTGTACGCGCCACGGTTGGCCACCCCTGATCTTAAACGATATTCTGAGCGCGATGTCGGGTTGCGACTCTGCCAGCAGAGCCAGAGATAAAGGGAATTCTAATCGAATGAAATCCGTCACGCTTTTCAAAACGCCACGTTCCATTGATCCTCGCACGAAGACCACCTACATGCCGCCTACATTCCTTCGGAATTCATGATTTTTGTCGAATGCGAGATCGACGGAACACACTCTTGGAGTCGTAAGGCAGAGTCTCTGACAGATTGTTGGGAGTAATTTGCCGATCGCAAATTGAAAACAAATTGAAATTGCTCCTTATTCTGACGACACGTGTATTTTATCGTGGGAATTGGAAATTTTTATATTTAAATTCATACTTGGACTGCTTCTGGCTGCTGTATGTAGAGAAATCGATCATGGTTACTCAACGACCTGGTTATCCAACTTGTTTCATATTCCTTATCTGTGATTTGAATGTTTCAAGGTATATGTTACGAGGTGTAGTCAATTTTCCGAGACGAGTTGGGTTACGAAATCCCAGTGTCGCGTGTTACGGGCAATCGGGAAAGCGAAATCGGCGAAGGAAACGGAAAAACGGTGCCGAAACGAGTCGCATTGGCCACGTAACTGGTGACTTCAGCGGTGCTTTAATATTTGCAAAATAAGCAACGCAGGAAAATGAATCACAAGGCCGACGAATCAGCGGCTCTCATCCACGCGTTCATCTTTTAGTATACTCTAATTAAAAATAAATAGATAAAAAGAATAAAAATAGAAAAATAAAATTATGTAAATGCATTGGGGGATTAATCTTCGAATAGTGTCGTTGGAACACAGATATGACTGTCATAGACCAGACTGATCGGTGACGGACAGATCATTAAAATTTTGCGTATTTAGTTGGATATTACAGTTTCATATTGTCACTGAAAGTGATTTTAGTTGGGGTAACCCAGAAAATCGGGCCTCAGGTGCAACGCTGATGCAACGAAAATTAGCGATTGGTTGATTTGGGTCACGTGATTCGCGAGGGGGCGTGGGGTAGACCTCGAGTAGAAGTGGCATTGTCTGGTACTGAGCGATCGCGCCTGTAATTTGTTTTCTATCGATTCAATAAAATTTTATGGCAGAAAAGTCGTCTTTAGTTACTTCTGGGCCTTTCAGCGAGACGAATTGTACTGGGGTACAAGTCGTGCAGTTTTTAGTTTTATTAGTTGTATTTTACATCTTCCTGATGGAGATTATTGAAATTCAAATTGAACATTTCAAAATCAAGTAATTTCAAAGCCTAAATTGCTGTGATTTCCGGCGATTCAAATCAATATCGAAATAATTTCTTCAATTGTTACACAAAACAGACACATATAAAAAGTCATCGAAATAACGAGCAAGAAACGTGTCAGTACCCAAGCGAAAACTGCAATTCGATCAATTTTCCAAGAGTGTCCGGATGAATCGTTGTTGAGAAACAATACTCGAGCTTCTGATATATATTTTCCACTTGGCGAGGCCTTGGTCGATGTCAATTAGGAGAAGCACACTAATTACATAACGAGTTTGCAACTTGTCGAAGGAACTTAGCGTCGTTCGATAAAGATGAAAGATCGAAAATAACCAGGCGTTAATTTCGGTCCAAGGAAAGGACAAAGTCGTGGACTTTGTCGCCTATGACAAACATGGACATCAACGTTCGTAACGTTTTTTAACAACGTTAGAACAATGAACATTTGATTGAGTAATGTGCGTTTGTGGACGTTGGCTAACGTCGATCACCAGCTTGTGATGGGATTCCAATATTTACCGTCTTCTCGGCGAACAAATATTGTCTGTTAAAAGTGTCCAACGTGTATGTTGGAAGTGTTATTAGAAGTATCTGTTGGTCTGTCTCGTCTCGTTCGAATTAATTGTGATTGGTTCTTTTTCTTCATTCAAATGTAAATGTCGCGTCAACTGCGCGGTTGTTATCAATATTGTATCATTTTGGTTTCCTTAGTAAAGAAAATTTACCAAATCGTTGACTTTTATAAACATTTTCGTGAAAATTTAATGTATTTTCATAACTCTATTTTTTTTTTTTTTTTAATTTAATTTAGGGGCTATCTCGATCTTTTGACGAAATAAATAAATTTTGCAACAGTGATATTGTGATGGACTGTATCGATGTGATACCTAAAATTCTTTGGCATGTTGATTTTAAATGAACAAATCACTCTGTAAATTCGCAATATCCATGATTTCAACAAGTTAATATAGAATACAATCGGAAAGAGGAACGATCGTCTCAGAAATTCAATCCAGCGCCAACCGAAATTTCATCGAAATAATTAAAATTCGTACAGAAATTACGACGTAATGGAAATTTCGTAGAAAACCAGCTGAACCAGCCTGATTAGTCCCATTCTCGTCTCCTAAAAACAAAGTCGTTTCCTTTCGCGACTATCGATTAATCCTCCATCGATCAACAGTTCCTCCAAAGCATCTAACTAACGCATGTGGCTCTTCTTCGAGCGTCAGAGCTTAGCCTCGAAAGTTGCCGGAGGAAAATCGACTTGTCGCGAAACAGAGGGAGAAAGAGAGGGGGCGAACGACGAGGCAATGTGATCGTTAACATCCTGCCGTACGCATCCCGGGCCGGAATGATGGATCGAGATCGGCGAACGACTTGGAGTTGGAGCCATTGGGGGGACAGGCGTTAAAAAGAAGAGAGCGAGAACTGACGAACGGAGGGACGCGATCGAGCACGGAAAGAAAAAGAGGAGAAAAATGTACAAAACCGAAACTGAAACGACGGACGGGGCAGAGGAGCTGAGATCGTATTTACAGTTAGCGCGAGGGGATAACGGGAGACGCGGAGAACATGAGATATGTGCGATATTCGAGAGAGGAGAGAGGTAAAAAAAGATACCGTTCGTTTGAAATACCAATCGCGATTCGGCGGCCCGTCGTTGAATTTATCCGACGATCTATTAATCGCGACGGCGAAGAATCTGAATATGAATGCGAGCTGGTGAGAGATCACATTTAAATGCGAGAATCGGAGAGATCAGAGATCAATATGATGTTCCATCGTGTACACAGATTTTATTAAAAATTGTATTTTGTATTTTATAGAAGCAAAAAAAGTATCTGCTGAATTGCAAATAATTCCAGTTCAAGACTGATTAAAAGCAAAATCCGCGATTACATTAAAGCGGGGAGATCTCCCCATTCGGTTGGCTAATTGCAAGTGTTAAATTGTGATTATCGGAGTTGATTAGAAAACCGTGGCGAGAGAGCTGTCTGAAAGTGAAAGAATTATTAACGGCAGAAATATGGAATTTTATTGTAACAACTTTATTATAGTAACTAGAAATGTTTCAAAATTTGGAAACTAATAATTCTCACACTTGTACGATACAATAGGCAACAAGCACAAGAAAATGAAACTTTTCAAATTTCAAACGAACCGATACAAAGATATTAGAATTATTCAGTGAAAGAAGTTGCGGAAAATTATAAGAGCTGCTGTTGATCCGGTTAGACCACGAGCATTCGCCATAACTAATTGCTACAAAGGTAACACATACATATGCAAAATATTTCGTATTTCCGTTTATAAAGCGTCTTACTCACGAACGTCTTTTGAATGAAGATAATGAGAAAATTCTCTGGAATTAAGGGAGTCTGTGTGATTTATCAGCGTGACGTAATGTGTTCTTAGTTGTTTACGTGCCATAAAAAAATGTATATATTCCGACGCAATTCTACGTGTTCCTTTTTTTTCTCCTTTTTCCCGCTCGAACGACAACGTGCCTGAATATTTTATCATAAGCTGGCGAAATATAGAAGCAGAAATTCCTTGTACGTGATAAGTAGACCGCGGATATTCATGCAAATTCGTCCAATTAAAAAACTGCGGAACGTGATTGCGGGATTTGTTATGTATACACGCATATCCAGCGTATTTTAGATTTATCATAAATACATAAACATCGCGATGGAGAGGAAGAATAGAGCACGTTTGACGACGCAGAATTCTCAAGTGGAAATGCAACAACGTTCATTGTTCGGGAATCATAGCGCGGAAGGAACAATTAGAGTCGCGAATTCTCGTATCCGTGAAACAGTATTAATTTATTTTTCACGGAGCTTGTTAGGTTTGAAAGAACGAGAAGAATTTCAATACTTTTACACTATTCGAGAGGAAGAAGTTGGTACGTGAACGATCGAATTAATTCGTTTCGAGCTGATAAAATCGTTCCGATCTCTGCGGAAGGAGAGGTTATTATTTAGATTAGAAATTGAAGCTGCGGCGATGACTTGGAACCGCCTGTTCCCAAGATCGATATCGGGCGTCATACAAGTCTAACGACGTTGATCAGCAGGCAATTGTTTCGAAAATGTTTCACGTAAAGCGATTCGAACGCGTCGGCTCACGACGCAGTTACAGGTGATGCAAGTTGAAAGAGCATTTGCTCGTTCGAACGAGGCAACAGAGAATGTAGGAGTGTGCAATAAAAATTGCGATAATTGGCCAGTATTACCACTAACATTTGCAGATTACGTTTCGAAGGAGAGTTTGTTTTGCTTCCTCGCGCAGTTACGTGTCGAATCACGCGATCACGTCGTCGCTTCGATTCGGCTGATTGTTCAATTAACTTAACAAATTAATATCAACGTTCTTCATCGTTACTTAATTCGAATAATTTTCCAAGTAATACGTTCGTACATTCTTTTATCCTTTTTAATTATCGAGGCGCCGGCAATGTCGCGCGCTTGAAAACGTAATTACCATTATGTAATAACTACTCGTTCAAATCAGATTTATGAATGAATGATTGCCGAGGCTCGTAACTCGCGATCGACTGTGCATTTTCTTAGAAATCGATTCTTCGATTCGATATTCGAATAATGAATTTATTTGCAGGCTGTTATTGGTAGATGTGTGACGCGCAATAAGTCCAGAATTTTTGTCGTTCGTAACTGGAACTGACTTGAAAAATTCTTTGAAGAAATCGACTCAAGGTTCGAGTGATCGGCAAAATCCAATAAATACGCTATATCCAAAGTATACTATCGTGCAAATTAGCAAAAAGTAAAATCGGTAAAAAATCGGCAACCACAGTTCTCCTATTTAAATTAACATCTTTTCAAAAACCTTCAAATTAAATAACAAATTTCCCTAAAGAAAGATTAAAAGGCCGCCATATTATTTTATTTTAATGATTATACATTTAATAATAAAAATTATTTGTATATATTAATACAATAGGATATCTAATCCTAGTTTATTATTTTATTTCTATATGAATTAAAATTTCACCTAAAATTAACATATTTTGTATAAATTTATTTTTATTTAAATGAAATTTATAAAATAAGTTTAACCGCTATTGCTGGCACTTAATTTATATTTATTAATTTTTATTCCCTAATTTAATTTTCATTAATTTTTAAAGAATTTATTATTAAATTTATCTATAAATATTAATATAATTTTTGAAACCGTTAGATATTCGGAAGTCACAGCGACTTAAACTTCTCTCTGTCGAAAGGAACGTGCAACGAGACACGAGATAAAATCAAAGCCCCTCATCCGCGACCTTCGTTCGAAATTCACCGCGTTGCGTTACGGACGTCCGACATCGTCGAGCTCGCCGAAGCGGAAGCTTCCAAGTGCTCCAGTCTGATCGCGATTCCTCCGACCACGGGGGTTCCTCTTGGTATCTGATTGCTCCCTAATATACGTACGTGTCGCGCGATGAAATTTCCACGAAATCAGCCACGAAACGGCGTTGGTTAATTCCTGTTAATTCGCCGGTGAAATTCAAGCTCTCGCGGAGCGACGTCGGAGGAGGAGAGAAGGCATCGTGGTTAATTCTCAGCGGCGTAGTCGCTGCACGTAACATCGCGTACAAGGAGGGAGGGGGCGAACCTCCGTGGATTCTTCTTCTTTTTTTTTTCCTTTTTTCCTTTTCCGGCCGGTGTGTATGTGTCTGTGCGCGTGTGTGTGTGTGTCTAGCTTGCGCTGACTACCGACATTGAGATCGTCAAGAAACGTCCATTGTGCCTGGCACTTCGCACCCGGACTGCTAATACGCCCGCAACGCCTCCCGTGAGCTTCCTACGTCGCGACGCCCGCACAACAAAAGGGAGAGGAATCGTCCAGATGTCTAATCGCGAGGACCGTGCGAATTATTCATTTTTCATCCGTTGTGAGAACACGAAGGAATGACGTTCGTACGATGGACGATCTTTATCGAAAGCACAACTGAAATTTTTCAAGCAAATGCTCGAGTAGGGGAATTCTTTTTGTCAAGAAAACAGAGATTACGTTATGAAAGTAATTGTCGAGAAAAATGTCTGCTTAAACGAAAGACGATGATCTTGAAGGATTAATCTTTTGCTGCTCGTAGGACTTATTTACGTTACGTGCTCTTCTTCGTTTAACGATATTCTGAAAATATTGAACGTTACGTACCGATGATTGATGTTCTTCCTCTCCAAAGAAGAGCTTAAGAAATAAACGCACGTCGAAGAATATATGCACGTACCTCGTATGATTTATCGCCACTTTTTCATTTCTGTTATTCGCCTGTTATTGATTTCGACGCCTCAGTCGAAACTTTTCCGACGTGTTAGTCCACGAAGAACCTTGATTTATTTTACGCACGACGCGTTAATGGCCGGTTGTTGAATACAGAAGTTGCATGCCAGTAGATAGTTACAAGGCAGAGGACTTTTATTTATGAGCCGCGGAGGCATAATCTTAAAATACAAGCAGTCGCTGCACACTGAAATTCGATTACTCCATCTATCTGTCGATGATCTTCGTCCTCTCAGGGATCTTTTCCGAGCACGAGTGTAACTGACAATTGCCACTGTGAACATTGTGATATCGAATGTCAACGCACAATTGAAATTCAAGAAGGGATATTTCACGAAGTTTGTTCAATTAATCGTAATTCGCATGGGAATAATTACGATTTTTTAATTTTTATACGGGAGATTCCACGTTTCAACGATGAAAGTTTAATAATCGAAAGAAACGTTCAAAAACTTCCGACAAGTTTTTGAATCGAATCGAGCCGTGCGAAATGATAAGACGAGGAGTCATCCGCTATGCAAATATTGAGCTATCCGTATCACGTTCGCAGTTCTTGCAATTAAGGTACACATTCAGAGCATAATGGCTCGGCGCGTCGTACGTCATTGAAACAGTAGATCCAATCTCTTCTGTTATGAATCTTGCAACTTAAAAAGAGGAAAAAAAAATGATTCATCGCTGAAGGTTGCAATTGTACTCTCTAGGAACTGATTCATACGACCGTCAAAGTTTTTGTTTTTTTTTTTCGGGTTTTATTTTAGTTCCCATGGATCAATTAATTTTTTACTCACGTTTGTTTCACGACGTCTCCTTGAACGTATTAGAATTACAATTTTTTGCCATCGTGGAAATTTCTACGCGATTCATTGATTGTTGAAGAAAGAACGGAGGAGTGTCACTTCGCGATCTGTAAACGAGTGACGAGAAAAATTTTTAAATAGAGGGAAATACCCTCGTTGCTAGGTATTTTTGTAGACATTTCCTCAAAACCTCTTCCAAGAGAACTTTTGTTTTTACAAGTTTCACTTGTTCCTCGCAATTGTCGAAAACATATATGTAGAAGCTTTTGATCAAGTTAATAAATCTGATTTCCAAAATTTTTTGAACGATTTTCACAATCATTTTTATTATTTTTCAATTACAATTGTTCACGAGATAACAAGAACCAAGTGGAGAAATAAAACTGTCCCTCCCGCAGTCGCTGTTCTACAAAATCTCCAAGAATTGCTTCGTTGGCAGCTATTTTCTCTCTTCTCTACTCTTTGAGAGTAATCAATTTTCAACTCTTTTAATTTAAGGGTGGTTGGTTAGGAATTTATCACATATGATCGATACTAAGGTACTTTGGCCCAAAGTACAAATTGGAAAGGATCTACAGTGAGTACAGTGGTATCATTGGTAGTTACAGGACAGTTAGTATCGCAGTCAGTATTGCAACATTTTTGCGGGGACTGGAAAGTGATGCTACGCTCGAATAAAAATTGCACGGCAACTTTACAGAATTTTTTAATTGCACCGTTGCAACGTAATATGGTAACGCTGGGTTACAGGTCGTTTCTCGTAGGGACGGCCGGCGGAAGTAGCGTCTATCCGACGAGACGGATGCCCGAAAGAAAGTTCTCGAAGTCAATTCCGTAATGGTCGGCGTAGCATTGAATTCAATTGAATAATGGTCGGCTGACGGTGGGGGGAGGGGGCGCGAAAGGCAGCCGCCCCGATCATTATCCATCATTCGAGCGATTATCGTGATATTCCCGCGGCATTCGCCTTTATCGCCGTTATTCAACGCGTCGCTCGAGAGTGTCGGGAGAGTGATACGCGCGTGAAAGAAGTTTCGAGACGACGAACTCGAGTCCTCCTCCTCCTCCTCCTCGCCTTCGCGCTCTCCCTTTCCCCCTTGATCAATTTCTTCTGCTTCCCTCCGCTCCTCCTCCGACGTGCACGCACGTGTGATTAAATTGGGAAGATGATTTATTTCGCTGTTACTTAAGAGAACATTTTTTACCGTCTCTCCTTTTAGGATCTTTCGTTCCTTTCTACTGGGAAGCTTTCTTTCGGGTATTTTTTCGGTACGTAGAATCGAGAGCTGTTGTTATTGAATTTCAAAGTCCTTGGGACTATTAAAATTATTAGGAATACTCGTAAATAATTATCGTTCTCTTTTTCAAATTTAATGGGCATCGCCATCTTGTGACAATAGTTTAAATAAAAATTTTAACAAATTCACAAAAATTTGAATAAAATTTTGTATAGTAACAAAAGACACGATGTTGTGGATATTATTAAAGAACTTGATACCAATGCTACATGGAATTAGTTGCTTATATCTAAGTTTTCTATTATATTATGTCTACACGATATTTAGAAGAATATAATTGCGGCAATTCGTGTAGTATTATATAATGTAGTAATTTACATTTGAAGTAGAAGTATAATGATACATTCTTCATTGAGGGAGAGGAATTAATTCATCAATTCATCAATTCATCCATCAATTTCGTATTCAAAAGAACATAATACACAATGATAAATAAATATCAGTACTCTCATAACGCAAAATTAATAAAGAAAAGAGAAACCGCTATATTTACAAAAGGATGCCAATCCTGTGAAGAATTTGTGCAAACGACCGAGGGCCATCGACTTGAACAAATTTGATCGAAAATGAAAATCTCGAATTTAGGGAAGAACTGTGGCTCGAATGGTCCACGCGCGGTGCGAATCTACCGTTAAAGATCGCCACGCTCCATTAAATCGGCGTCGGGTTGGCTAATTGCCGATTCCTCCGCGACCGTTCCGATTCTCGTATGGGCTGCGCGTTTGCGCTCGATCGCGACGCATATGCTATCGCGGCGCGGCTCCACCCGTACGTGTTCACGTGTCCACGGCGTAATTCTTCGCCGTTTCCCCGGCCGCGGCGCGTTGCTGGCCAGTTCCATCGATCGATTCTCGAGCCATCTCTAAATATAACCGGTGCGACATCAGTGGCCTGAATCCGATCGAAAGCAAACACGGAAGATTCGCGCTCGTTCCATGGGGCTCCCCGGGGTAATTGCACGGTTCCCGAGCGTTGACTCGTGAACCTGTGCTTCGAGTGGCTCGCCACGTAGCCGATCAAATCTTTCACTTGCCGCCTATTACCGTCTATTCCCTTTGGGACGCGTCTTTTCAATTTTTCTTTCTTTTCTTTCTCGTGTCTTAATCGAATGTCAAAATACGGTCCGCGACCGGGAGATCGTAGAAGTCGTTGAGGATAATTTAATGCCCTGCTTAAGGTGCATTTTCTTTTTTTTTTTTAAATGAGCATTATAATTATCATAATCATTAGATATGATTAGTTACAATTTTAGTAATTCATGGGTACTAATCATCTAAATCTTTTTTTTTTTTTTTTTTTTTTTTTTTTAAGAAATGAGTATCTAATACGATCTGTTTCGAAGGTTGAGGTTGAAGTTTGTAGTCGCTCTTGAAATTGATTCCATTTCCGTTTTCGATTCTCCTTCGATTATACGACGATTGTCATTTACGTCAGCATTGTTTATCGTCGTATTATAACGTAATATTGTAATATTTACACGGAATTGATCAATCTCCAGTTAGCAACGGAATCTTTCCTTCGATCATTATTGCCTTCGCGCAAGACACAACATTATTCATTCGCATATGATTTAAGATTGTTTTTTTGACACGATAATCAACGTTTTATTGAAAAAAAGAAGAATTGATTAACTCGTACGTCTTGTACGATTTCAAGATTATTGAAAAATTACTGCTAATCACTAAGCAGATTGCAAGATTGATCATAAAGTACCTCATTTCTAATATTAGAACCCGGTAATCATATTTATACGTGGAAAACATGATCAGTTGATTATAATTAAATATAATTAGTTGATGATAATTAAAATCACTGCCCGCGTAATATTACAATTCTTTCCATAAAAATGCTTATTGATGACATCAGTTCACAAAAGATCCTCCAAGTGACGTACGTCCTCAATCTCGTCTTTATCTATCCAACGATAGATAGAAAGTCATCAAACAACATCGAATTTCAAACATTTGCCAAGATAAATATCGCCAAAAGTAATTACTTTTTAGAGTTAATAACGAGAGAGTCGTTATGAACCAACTTCTCAATCAAAGGACCATTTTCTCAGCGAGGGACGAAGTGTCGTGCAGCGTGGTCTAGGCCGAGGGTGTAGCAGAGTCGATCTGTCGCAGGAATTGCGAGCAACAGGAGGCATCTGGGTGTGCCGGGACGCGCGTAGCTCGATCGAAAGAGACGAGGGAATAAAAATAAGCGGCCGTAGGATTAACGGGTGTTCTCTCTCTCGGACGAGGAACCTGGCGCCAGTCACTAAATTAGCTACTTGAACGACGTGACGGGACGACTCACCGCGATATCCCATTCCCGCCTCGTGTGTGCCGGCTCCTCCTTTTCCTTCTTCCACTTCGTCTCCTACCACTTTCCGCCAGTCAATTTCCAATCGCGATTTCAATCGCCATGACCGCAACGTTCACCTCCCCGACACCTCACCTACGCGGCAACTCCTCGCCTCTTGATAGATTATTCCTCGAGGAGGATCCTGACTCTCGATTCTCCACATCTTCGATCTTTCTCCTCTGCCCGTTTGTTCTTTCGTTCTTGTTTAACGCTGCAACTGTCTTAACTAACTGATTTTAGGTAGGTAGGATGTAAAACAATGCATTTCTTAAAGATTTAATTGATCTTTTACAAGTGTAAAAAATATTACAAAGTGCACTGTATTACAGAGTTTTTCTATTTTCTCTCTTTTTTGCACTTTAATGTCTCTAATGGAAATTTTGCGCTTCGGTCGTTGGTAGCTTTAGTGTTTGGATTTTCATCTAGTTCAGTGTACGTGGAATTTTTGTGGTCTCAATTTTTGAGCATATAATGTAAATTGTGAGACTTAGTTTATCTTGTAAGTAAGTTTGTCGACGATAAAATATTAATTTGCATAGTAATTCTCAAGGTATTATGCAATGTGTCTGTGCAAATAGAACGTCCAAGCACGCAAAGGAAATGATATAAACGAAGAACATTTCATCATATCTGCATACGAAATTGCACGAGTCAATTAATCTCTAATTTCCTCCTTTTCCCTCCATTTTTTTACTTTCATTTAAAAATTATTCAAGTGACTTTTGTTCAATGAAAAGTAGTACAATCCGTCTGCAAGAAATCCGAAAGAAAGCTTCTTTCATAAATTCTTTCAAATCATATTCGATGATGAAACTCTTTAATAACCGGATTTATATATGAAAAAAAAGAAGAAAAACTTTCAAGACTGCAAAGAATCGCCAAGAGAGCCTACATCGATCAAATAAAAAGATTCCCCCAAAAATGTCCAATCTGCGAGAGGAGAGATTCCTCGAAAAAGCTTGAACCGTCGTCGTCAGAAATAATCGTCCTGTCTCAAGAAGAAGGACGAGTCGGAGTAGAGGAACGGGACGACGAGGAACGAAGGGTGGAAAGCAAAGCGAAAGAAGGAGAGAGTGAGAGAGAGAGAGAGAGAGAGAAAGAGAGAGAGAGGGAGGGAGGACCAACGGCAAGAACGACGGACGACGGTGGAAAGAGGAAGACGCAACAGACAGTGGAGAGCAGGTTTAGCTTTTTGCTCGGTCGTTCAGCTCGAGCGTATCGGCGCGAATCCCCGTATACGGCACGGCGCACGGCGAACAAGAAAGGGGATTGGAGGAAGCTGGAACGAAGGGCAGAGGGATAGAGGCAGGAAGAAAAAGAGTGGAACGGGAAGGGAGAGGAAGAAAAAGAGTCACCCTCCGTGGCGCCTGAAGGCGATGAGCAACCAACGACCGACCGGTCGCTAAGGGACGCACGGCGTGGATCAGCGCTTCGAGACTTCGGCCTTCGCAGGTTTTGCTGCGTTCACCAGGTTCACCAACCTTTTCACGGATCATTCTGTTCATTATTGAATAACGCTGCGCCTGCTATTGCCGCCGGAGATGGAACGATTTCGCTTGCAACGTATTGATTTGAATATCATCAAGCAACCTCTCTCTCTCTCTCTCTTTCTCTCTCGAGGAGAATAATTCGATCGTTAGGCTGATTCTTCAAACTACTTTCTGGGTTCTTTTCGATTTTTCATTTTTCACTTGTAGCTCGATTTTAGTTGGTTGAGTTTAGACGAATTACAATGGGAATAGGTTTCATAGGTCTGTGATAGTTGGTTTGGCACTGACTGATAAGACTGGCATTGTCAGTCTCGCAATTTGGCCTACGACAGATTAGAATCAATCGAAACGAACCGTACCACAATTACTCTTCTAATCGACACACGTCAGAGAAAAAAAGAAAAACTTGACTGTGAAATCGAAGGATCTTCGGAGTTACATGCCCATTAGCACCCTCGAGACCAGCATCAAGCACCCCGTCTCCGGATTGATCGATTGAAACTATCGAACGTAGAGATCTAAGATCCACAGGCCCGGGGCATTAATCTGCATAGAGAATTTCGCAGGGGTGGCGACGAACAACGTCGTATTTTTCGAGGGCCGACAGCCACGCGGGCCCCTCATGGTCACAGCGTATATCACGATCATCGGACAGCTAAAAATTATTGGCGTTTTAAGAATTCGTCGCGCCACGAACGAGCGGTGTTGCACGGCCCGAAAACTCGTTAAGCTCGTCTCGCGAACCAACTTTTATATGGAAGAGACGAGAAAGAGAACGAGAAGAACCAGGTACGAGCCAGGGTACGATGAACGAGATTAGAGAGGGAGCCGAAAAACGCTTGCGAACGAGAGTGACGTTCAAGGTGAGAGACGCTCGGAGGCTCGTAAACGCGGAGAAGCTTAAGGAACGCTCGGAGAAGGAGATAAATTTTCGAACGAACAACGAAGACGTTGTCGAGTATAAATTTTTCACGTCCTTTCTAAATGTTTTTCTATTCCAGGGGGATTTTCTTTTACCTTCAGTACAAGAACTTGAGAACAGTACTTTAACTTCAGTACTTTAACTTTAGAACTTTTTTAACTTCAGAACAGAGGTACAATTTTCAGTTCAATTTTTTTTTTTTTTATTTATTTAAGATCATATGTTACTCTTAAAAAAATATAAGTAATTAAAAGATGACGTGATACAAAAGTGTGTCATGAAAGTGTAATTTATTATATTGCACGACGTTGATTTATGTGGGCGAATGTTCCATTTTAACTGAATCTATGTCGTGTAGTTCAGCGAAACGCAACTCTTTTGATATTTAAATGTCACAAGTGCTATGAATTGCAGAATTAGCTCTAGAAGTTCACCAAAGCAGTCGAAGCTTTTTTAGCAACGTTTCATTGGTCGATTTTTTATTTTCAGTACCGAATTTTCCCATTAAGCTTTAGAGATTCGTGCGTTTCATTCTGTATTACGAGACAGGTTTATTGCAATTACAGATACAGAAAATAAGTAAGGTTGCTCCACAAAAATGCTAATGCGAGAAAGAGTTAATTCGCCCCTGGGGAGCGAGCAGCGAGAATCGTTTCGCTCGAACTCCTAATTACCTCAACCGTTAATGCACAAAGTAGTCGTTTAGACACTTTGAATGTGGCATGAAACAATTTTACTTAACCAGCAACGATAGCCGGAATTCAATTCAAACAACGAGCCAATCCAACCAGCAATTCCCTCCGCTTCTGTTCATCTGCGTTTCCACGAACCACTAATGACCGTCCGCGGATGCAGCATCGAAGACAGCCTGCTGTTTATCGCAAGGTTACCTTTCTTCCCCTCTTTTGCCATTCTTTTACACTTGAACCCTAATCTTACGAATGAGAGGACATTCGAGTTCGATTTCGTTCCATTTAGTTGATAGATGTTGGTTTTTGGTTTTCAAAGTGTAGGAATGTACTACAACTTGCTATGAACTATAATTTGCTGTAACCTTTGACTAATTATATAATCCATAATTTACTACCGTCTGTGACTTGTTATAATCTACCATAATATTTATGACTTATTTATAATCTATTACTCAAGATTGGTAGCACTCTACAACATTCTATAATTTAATCTATTACAATATCATTCGCCATGATACTTAATCAAGGTCCAATTTACTAATTACTAAACTTCTCCATCCGACACCCACGGCGAACGAACCCAATCCACCCATCGTCGCAGCATCTCGATAATTTCATCTGCCTAATGGTTTCAAAACTCTACTGGCCTCAAGGAACAATTGCCAGAAACAGATCCTGCAAGCACTGTTTTCGTCTTCCAAATCAGGTTCCGTGGAAATCAAAAAGCAACCTGCTGCTTCTTGCTGCCTTCTCCGCGTCGTTGTCTCGACTCCCGTTCCGGAGGATCGCGCGTTCGTCGCTATGTTTAGCTCGTGAATCGTCTGGCAGCGGGAGACAAAAAGCTGTCACGATCGCAGCTTCTGCGCGATCGCCGACAGGGCGGCTGCCGAGGGTAGCGTCCCCAGGACGTAAGAAAACCTTCGCAAGGTAAACCAGCTTCGCGTTACCTTAGTCTCTCTCTCTCTCTCTCTCTCTCTCGTTTTCTCTCTGCGGGAGGCAAAAGTGTTGCACGGGAAAAAATATGGTGGGCGATCAGTGGCGCCTGATGGGAAGAACGCGAACAATATATTCTATGCGTCGCTCGTTTTCTGCCCGTGGACTACCGAGTACGCTTGCGAACTTTTACGAAACGATTTACGACTCGCGAGGAAACAATCACCCGGCGTTGGAGACGTAGTCGGTTCCAAACGAAATTTGCTCACTCCTCACTGCGTGTTCATTTTCCCGTGATTGGCGGAAATTGTTACCTTCGATCTCGCTCAATAAAGGACAATTGATGAGTCGAGCGAGTTGTGTACAATTGCAGGTCGTAACGCGAGTTTCAACACGAGTCGAGCATTTTGCCACGCACGTCAAGAATTTTTTGTCCCAAAATTGCAATATTTCCTCAGTTTTAAGTATATTTAAGTGTAACCCAGGCAAAACAAATAATGAATTTGTTACTTCTCAATAATTTCTATCCAGTGCTGTCATACCGACGAATTCAAAAGAAAAAGAAAGCGACGAATTATCGTGTACGGCTTGGTCACTCGTTATGGTCCGCAATCAGTTACCAGCGCAAGTGGTTAATCAGGTTCGATGCCAGTGGCGTTTTGTTTCGATTGTTACGAAGCAGTCTTAATAATTATTTCAAAATCTCCGATCTCGATCGATCGTTCTCGATCCACCGCCTTGCGACCATTTTCTAAATCGAATCCAAATGTTTCACGCACGAATGGAAAATCGTCTGTCGTCTTTTCGTGTTGGCGCAACGAGCGTTGAACATCTGTCGAACGCATCTAGGATGGCGAATGGTCATTCGGTGTTCGTAGAACGCAAGAAAACCTTCGCAAGGCAAACCAGATCTGTCACGCTCTGTGTTTCGCCCTCGCGCGTTCCCCGTGTCCCCCTTTCGCGCATAAAAATCCGCTATGGTTCGCAGTGGCCGCTTGATACTGGAGCGCATCAAAGATGCACCGCGGCCGGTGCATCTCTGTAAAGCTTGTCGGGAACGCCATCTCGTTACGCTACTTCCTTTCTGGAGGCCGAGAGCGCCTACAGAAGCTAGCCTACCTGTATCCAATGCGAAGGGCCTCTGCTCCAGTGGCGTAGAATAGGCGAGCAACAGCTTTCTCGAGATGACAAGGTTGTCTTCAAGTCCCTTTTCTTATAAACAATTTTCCTTCCACGTTTTTTCTACGACAATCTCTTTCTTTTTTATGGAAAGTAATTACTTGAATTAATTATTGCTTTATTCCTATCTTCTTCTATTTTGGAATTCTCCTTTAGTTTGCAAGGAGACAGGATTAAGTCTTCTTTAACTAGATGGAGAAATTTTGTAAAACTGTAATTTTGGAAAAGTCTCAAATTTCAGTTGATTGGTCATTTTGTATTTCATAGTTTATTTCTTCATTAGATTTGGTCTTTCTATCAATTTATACACGTAATGAATATACGTAATGAAACGTCTGACTCGATGACTTGAACATCGATATTTATGGAATCGTTAAATGAAATTGAGAAAGATACAGGATTGCGTAAACTGTTTTTATATAACGTACCGTTATTCGACCAATCGGCGAATCGTTGGTATTTTATTTCGATGTCAATTTATCTATCCACTACGGTGATTTCAACATGAAAAGCTGTCTTAGAATGATGATATAGTCATTGAGTGTACAGCTGTAATTAAAAAAATACGAAAGAATGTAAAAAAAATTCTGTTTGAATATTTACGTAGCAGACTACATTACATTAATTAATTACACATTGAATTAAGAAATTCACATACACGATACGCTATACTCTGCTCGTTGAACACCACCAATTTTTCTCGCGTACTTGAGGTATGAAACCAATTAGTGTAGAATTTAACTTTGATTAAAATCATATTAAAACCATCGTTTATCTTAATGAAATCCACGTTGATTGTTAGCTCGTTTTATGAAACAAAGTTAAAATTTTATCTGAACTCAATTTGAATTCCACGTTGATTGTTAGCTCGTTTTATGAAACAAAGTTAAAATTTTATTTGAAATCAATTTGAAATAAATGCATCTTTCAGCATGTAACGCTATTCCCTAATCAGTATTCAATCGGTATTCATTTTGATAGTTCTCCACGCCTCTAAATAGATACGCCACGTCATTTCAACCTCACGAATGACAAGTAACTTCAATTCAATGCTACTTCGCTTTCAAGCAAGCTTATCGTGTTGCACAAATGCTCGATACTCTTGCGGCAGGATTCCTCGAATCGACAAATGTTCCCCGAACAAATGGACCTCGTCTATCCCCGTGATTACGTGGAATTAAGTTGTTCGATGGGTAAAGCTCTCGCAGTTGGCCGAACAGGGTTGTGCCGATGCCGCGGGAAAAAACGGAGCTCGGAGCTGCGGATCCTCTCCTGGGTTTACGATGCTCTGGCGCCTATGCCGAGGAAGGCATCCGAGCTGAACCAGTCGATCCTTCCTTTTCTTTTCTTTTCTTTTCCTTTTTTTTTTTTTTTTTTTCCTTTTTTTTTTTTTTCTTTCTTTCTCTCTATCTCCGGCCCCAGGAGGAAAAGACACCTCGCGTGCAGCGCGTGCACCTCCCCTTTCGAGATGCCTACTGCACCCTCGACGAGGCTATTTATAGATCTTGGGCATTACCTGGCCAACTGCGTGTTGCATCGCGCTGATACGACGACGCACGCCTCGTTTCACTTGGAACGCGACCACATTACCCATCCACATTACCGATCGGCTACCACGTTATGGATTCTCGAAATCGCCGGCGCGATCGTTGTCTTCTCGAACCAAGGTTGAGATCGGCCTTGATCGTTGAACTTTCGAGCTTCCCAGTTGGCCCCTTGCTCTCTTTTTGACAATTTGGCTGACTGGGTACTTGAAGAGAAGACGGAGGATCTAACTGAAAACAATTTTTTGGCTTCTGCACAATGTCGTGCTTGAAGGCTTAAACTTTGACTTGCGGGACAAGTAGGTTGCAATTCTACCGCTCGACACCACTCGAAGCGTCGTCAATTTTGTACTTTCGAATGTTTGTAAATGTCTAACGATTCATTGAAAATCAAATCCCAATTGATCCGATGTATCGGCGTTAAAGTACTCGCCGAACATGTCTAAAACAATCAGTCTAAGAGTAACCCAGATTCCCTGTAACAGTACGTAGGGGGAAGATTAACTGGTAATAATTGCATAATTCATCGATGCAAGAAGCATCGTTCGCCTGCAAACAGAACTTGCTGTGCGATGCAGCGGCCACTCCAGATAGGATACCAATTCAGGCAAGGACAGGATCGTGGCGTTCCTTCTTCTTCTTCTTATTCTTCTTCATCCAGGTACATCTAGCTATTTATAGATCCTAAATATTAGAACGAAGGTGTGTTGGTGGCGACTGGTAACTCGTTACAGTTCTTCGGATCACGCTCCGCACGTTTCTTCTGGTAATTATCCCGCAACTGGCTTCCAAGTCAGAGTGGCTCTCCTCTGCTTCTCTTTTCTCTCTTTCTCAGCACACGAAATCGTTCCCGATCGCGGCTTCATCCACCGCCGTGGCTATTTATAGATCCTAGATCGTCGCGCGGTCGCGCGCGCGATCGTACGTGAGGAAATGTTGGCCACCGACCAGCCAAAGGGGGGAATATCACGGTTTTCTGCCGCTTGATTGCCGCCTACCGTCTCTCTCTCTCTCTCTCTCTTTCGTCTTCTTCTCCCCCTTAACTTATCGATTTTCATCGAAATTACTGTCCTCGACGGCCTCGAGCCTCGCGACGCACTTGTCCCGACTTCTCTTCTGCCGAGTGGAGGACTCGAATGAGTCGCGATTAGGCGCTCGAGTGTCACGCTACCTTGACGATGGCTGCCTCTCGGCGACGCTTTGTCAGATCGTCCTTCGATCTCCAATTGCCTCGAGTAATGAATTCAACACCTGCCTTCTCGCGCGCTCCTCGATCTCTTCATTCACTTTTCTTTTTTTAGATGATTGCTTACGGTTGCTCAGTCGGTGACCACTTTGGCTCTGATCACAATTTATCACAATTTCATGGCTGGTGGCTGTGCAAAATGGCACCTAGAATTCGTTAATAAAGAATGGAGTGACCAATTCTCACTCAGTGTTTTTTTTTTTTTGTAACGTATAAGTGAAATGAAGTGGTTAATATTGAATGAAGCAGGTTTTCGACGACTGAGATTTTTGGTAATTAGCTGTTTCTAGCAACTCTGCCAAAGAAATAGTTCTACCTGCTAATCGGAATTCAACGAATTCGACGTCTGATCAATTAATTAGTCAATAATCTAATTAATCGATCTAATTTTTAAAGAAATAGTTCCACGTGTCAATGATGGAGCTTAGAATTCGTGTCTCGATGTCTAATTAATTAATATATTCTCCAAATTTTCAAACACGGTGTGAATTAATATAAAAATCCTCAAATCCTCTAATATCAATATTCGCAGTCTACGTATCGCGCAGCCTCCCCTAAAAATTACCATTTTTCGTATTTATATTTTCCGAAATTTTCAAGTCACACCGCCGTGTCTGCAACTCTCAGAGTCGCCTCGGGCGAATCGAACTTCACCCTTTCCTCGCCTTGTCTCCCCCCTTCGCGATCGAGGGTACAGCCAAGGACGACTCTATCAACCTCCCGTGGAAACCTCTCGGAGCCATCTCTCGGTTTCTATCGCGATTCGCCGCCGAAAGGGGATTTTATCGCGGGCCTGTTCACGCGCAGCAGCGAAGTTCGCCTGGAGCAGCGGGGCAGGTTTTATAAATAGCCTTGAAGAGTTGCACGCGGATTGCGCAGGGCGCCTAGTACCCGATGCCGATTACTCCTGGCGCCAGCCGGTGAGCTCTGCCTTCTCCTCTGGCTCTCCTTTAATGGCTGACAGTTAATGGGAAGTTAATGTCCGACGCTGCGTCAAGTGACGCGACCGGTCCTTCTTCCTCTTTCCACGCGCTTTCTTCCTTTTTTCTCCCCATCGCGATTCCGCGCCGCGGCCTCTCTCGTTTTTCCCTCCTCTCCAACGCGAACCCTCTCCTCCGAGTCCTTTGTTTCTTCCCTTGCGCTGTTCTTGATTTTATTTCCCCGAGCCGGGGGCACAAGGCTGTGTCTCAGGTAATGGAGAAACGAGTGCTGCTCTCGCGTGAGTTTCGTTTCGGATTTCAATATTTTGTCGTATTATGTATAATTTTGTCCCCTCTCTATTTCCGTTTAATACAATCGCATCGGATTATACTGTGCTTCCTTTTTTTTTTTTAATTTCACCGAGAACGTGTAATTCTGGTTTCCATATAAAAAGATACAAATAGTTTGATTCGGAATTTATGCGTGCCGAGCAATCGCGTGGAGGCTCGAGTATTTAGAAAAAATAATAAATTTGCTTACTTTGATCATTGAAATAGCGTCTCTTGGTCCCCGCAAAGTGTAAAGAGGAATTAGATTTATTCAATTTAATTTCGATCTATTTTTTCTTTGTCACTCGTCACGAATACTCTTGATGAAATTTTAATGCAATTTTAATCCATCCTCGTTTTTCTCCGTCACTCGGTACAACGACCGAGTACGAGGGAAGAAGGACGTTTCCTTTGTACGTGGACGAAGCTTCTATTTCTTTTCTTGTCGTTCGACCGATAAGAAATCCCGCGACACGGGAATTCCTGACAAGGACTCCGCCTCCGGCGGCCGATGCCGATGATGGATTCGTAATCACCAGTTTCTATTTGCAGTTTCTGTCGTGAGAACATCGTCATCGTGCCGGGAATAAAACCGGCCCCGTGGTCGATGCACCTTCGCGGCAAACGAACCTGCACGATCGTAATATCGATCGCTTCTCCTCTCTCTTCTTCTTCTCGCGAAAATTCGAAATTCGACGCTTCGTTATTGATGTCGTCGCGCGTGTTCTTTGTTCGTCGTTTGACAAAATTGACCGATCGCTTAGTATTCTTTCGGAGGAGAATTATCTTTTCGCAATGTATCTTCATACCTCTTTTAATTTTTTTCCTTTCGGCGTCTCAGTTGCTCTGGCACTGCTATTACATACCGTTGGAATTAATCACTACCAAGTGATTCATGTGATTGAATCGACATGGTTGAAACGAACGATCCCGTCGCACGGAATCATAGAGATGGCCGATTGTTCTTCGTAAAGAGACATTCGCAGACAATTAATGACACAGTGAGCGTAAGTGGGAGAAAGCGTACGCGCGAATCGCGAGACCATTGCGATTGTAAGCATAAGACACACGTGCTCAGTCTATCTTCGGGTTTCCTCTTTGTTTCGTGACATCCGCTCGCCGTATCGCGTCGTTACGTATGCAGCTCCCAGACAAATCGTCTGCTATTGATCAGCACTTGAGGATTCCACTCAAAAATTCAATTCCTGTGTCTCATTAAGCGTCGGGGCGGAAAAGAAATTCAAAGACCAACGCAGGATTACTGTTTGAATACTTTTGAAAAGTTTCTAAAAATTCCGAGTACTTTAAAAGCTCTGATGTTTCGAAAGACTTCATCAAATATCGTAAAAATTCTAAAAATTAAGACTCTGAAGTTCAAGGACCAACGCAGGATTATTGTTTAAATACTTTGGTCGCCGGCAAAGTTTCCAAAAGTACCAAATACTGTAAAAACTCCGAAGTTTCGAAAGATACTAAATACTCTAAAAATTCCGAAATTTCTGAGAAATCAAGATTTCGACATTCGATGTAGCAACGTATAATCTGTTCAAAAAAACCGACTAAAAAACAACTAACGCAAGAACAATTGCCTAAACGTCTCGAATGAAATCTGGCGAAAGCCGATCCAGCTTGCCTCTCTCACTCAGTTGCCAAATCGCGAAATCAGCAAGTTAAAGTTGCCAAAGACCGAATTAAAAATACCGAACGTCGATTCTTTTTGCCGGGACAACGGGAAGAAACGCGGCTGAAGACGGAGAGGGTTCAAGAAGGGTTTCTCAATGAAAATTGAGAATTCTCTCCGCGCGGTCACGCACCACGTGCAGTCGAGCCGCGGCCAATTCTCTCACGAGAGAATTGAAGTTTTGCGCGTTCGCAAAAACATCCATTCGCCGAGCGGCTGCGGTGAGCAAAGTCAGCCAAGTGGAAAAAGCTTGGAGGGGTTTCATAAGGACACCGAGGGTCGCGAGGTCGTGCGCGCGTCTGCGCTGCCGCCGCGCAGGAAACGCTATCGTTTCAAACGCTGCGATTATGGCGTACGAACGAATGCGTTGGCGAACGAACTCGGCCGGCGTGCATGCGCCCGTGTATTAGTTTTCTGCGCGCAGTCCAGAAATCACGCGTTTCCTCTTTTCGCGCCAACACCTTCCCACGATTGTTCGCAAATTTGTTGCGAGCTACCCGCAGGATTCTCCTCTCTTCTTCGACGTCTTTTAATTATGGCGTTCCATTGTTCGCGCAGGAATTCCTCTTCTTTTTTTTCCTTTAGTATTCCTCGGCCGCACTTTTGATAGGCGCAGATACGGCCGACTATCTCGGATCTACGATGCTCTTCGTTACAACGCTACCTCCGTTTGAAATTATTGATATTACCTGTATTAATCATGTTTCGCTGTTGTTTCTCACTTCATTGTTGCAGATAGAGAAATAGAAGAATAGCGTTGAATATGATCTGTGCTTGAACAAGTTTAAAATGTTTAAATTTTGTCGTTTGAAATTATTGATGTTGCGTGTATTGATCATGTATTGCTGTTGCTTTTTATTTCATTGTTGAACAGGTTTAAATTGAACTTTGAACTTGACGTGTGTGTTATTGCTTGTTACTAGAGCCTAATCTAAAACGGCAATAAAATATTTCTCGGACGATATTCAATATTCCTAAAGAGAAAAATCGATCTCTACACGATTATGCACGGAACCGCGGTAGAATGTGAACGATGAATTCCAAAACACGAAAGAAAAATCGAGCAACGATACATTTTGCATTCCCGAAGCTATAAAACAACATTCTCCATCTGGCACAAGCCGTCAATCGTAGCCGTCAACGTAACAAATTCGCACTTCCTTCTTCAACTTCGTTCGGCGCAGCATCCAAGCCACTTCGCGCCAAACCGCTGCACAGTTCTCGGAACTGCGAGACCCACCATAAACATCGGCTTGCGACGTCCCGTCGTCCCCGGCAAGCAGAAACTTCGCTACAACTTCTATCTATGGTCGACAAACTCACCTCTCGACGCGGCGGACGTTCGGTAGCCGCGTTTGAAAAGAAGAAAGGCAAAACGCGAACACGACGAAGTGCCGACTCGAAGAGAGTGCTAACGAACGTATCCACGTCGGTGGATCTCGAGCCTGAGGTTTGCTCAGCAATTAGCCGAGGCCTAGCCTCTCTCGGGAATTCATCAGCGAACGTTCGCGTATATATCGTTCGTAGACTCGAACTTTTTATTCTTTTTTCTTTTTTTGTAGTTAGTGGAGAAAAAAAAAAAAAAAAAAGGAAAGAAAGAACTCGGTGGAGTCGAGTTGCTTGGAGAAGCAACGCCAGGTTCAACGACTCGCGTTTCTTTTCTCGAGACGAGGAGCGTGGACTTCGCGACCGGAGGACTGGAGAACCTCCGACGCGTTGTCGGAGGTGCCTAGGAAGACGCGGAAGTCGCCGGCGAGAGATTCTGTTTACTCCGTTCAAACGCCGGAGATTGCCGGCTGTTTCGTACATGTTCGCCTCGTCAATTGAACGGGCGATTTAGGATGTTTCGCGTTAGAGAGAATGGAGGAAGATTTGATAATGGGCCATTTGCTATTTTAAATGCCTCGTCTCCGAGGACGTTCTGTGAATATGTGCCTGGCGGTGTTTTGGATTAAAGGGACTCCGCTGAGAGATGATTCGCCGCTGTTTCCGAGGGAAATAAGCGCGGAATAATTGGCTTGTTTTTCTCGCTGGTATGACTCGAGTCTATTTATGCGATTATGATTAATTTATCTTGCCTTTTACTCGTCGTAGACGCAGGCAATTATGGCGGCATTTTTCTTCTTGAAACATAAAAAATATAATTTGATCTTTGAAACTTTGTAATCATTTTATCAACTGGAGTATCTATGTATGTTAAGATTTCAAAGAAAGAGAGGGAAAAAAAAGAAATTACTTCAAGTAAATAAATGTTTAAATTAATTCATTATCATTCAAAGATCAAAGTTATAATTACAATATTCCTGTTTCTTTCGGAAAAATGTATACAAAGAAGCTCAAAAAAAAAAAAAAAAAAAAAAAAATGGGTGCTTCGTACAAAGCTACGTTTGATCAAGAAAAAAAGGAAAAGAAATCTTAGACGAGCCAACATCTGCAGCAAGGTGCTCCGCGATTCCCTGGAATCGATCGATTACGATCAACTTTCCTTCGGGTATTCGTCCAAACGTGTACTGTTACGTTCGCACCGAGAAGCCGGGATCGTCGAACCGAATCGGAGATCACGTAGCCGAGGTATAGGTATCGGTTCTCCCGTGCGGAGGAGACCGACTGGAAACGATTTCATCGGCTCTCGAGCCGTTCGCTGATCCACACAGAAGCGAGACAGGGTCGTTCAAAAGCGCCTCATCTATCTTACGATCTTGTAATGATCGTTACTGTACCGTTACTCTCGGTCAAGGTTCCCGACGAGATCGAATTGGAATATCACGTCCACTCCGGTCAGCGATCTTCCGCGTCTCTTTTTTTTTTTGTAAACAACGATTTAGGAACAGTCCGACGTCGCTGCTAATTGTCGGACTCAGGTCGTGATTCGTACCGGTTCGCTGGTAATACGTGCTCCTCGGAAGATCGGAAACTTCCACGGCCATGTTTTAACATTCCGTATAATCGTTGGAACGTACACAGTCGCCTCGAAAGTCTTGGGACACTTTCTATTTCTAACATCACGGCCGGTAATGAAAATTTCAACTCTTCAAGGTCGATGCCTTTGTAACAGATTTAAACTGCGTCGACGATCAGCTTTGCAGCTTTAAATGCTCAATTGTCGAAGCAAACATTTGACAAAAGTTGCGTCACTTTGAAATGCGCGTGGGAAAAAATTTTTGAAACTCCGTATCGTGAGTTTTCAATTTGTGAAATATCAACTTTGATTTTATAAAAGAAAGGGAAAAAATTTGTCTGACGCAACATCTTGATGAATTGCACGGCGAGAAGTCGTTTCAAGTCTCGTTGATAACGAACTATCGTGACTTAAATGCGTAATTAATTTTTGTCTTTCGCGCAGAAGTACCGTTTGCCAATTTTATGCCGTGTCATTTTCAGAAATCAAACGAGTTTCGAGTAACGGTACGCAAAGAAAGATAGTTTTAAATAATCCTCTTGAATTTAAACTGAACGTTTAAATTTTGTTCTGGCACAGACGAGACGAGTGCTTGACTAAATCGAATGTGACATTGAATTCTTTCGCTAATAAATAAATAAATAAATAAATCGTACTACCTTTTGTCACAAGTGTACCTTTAAAAAAGATTAAAATTTTCACTTTCTTTTAAGCCTTTGCAAACTTTTGCAGAATTTTTACCATCATCCTTCAAACGTTGCACCCTGGATTTTACATCGTCGCGCGCCATTACGCTCGAAAGTCTTTCCATTAATCCTCGTCGTTCTCGCTTCCTCGCTTCGTGAGTCTCGTTTTCCCAGCATCGATCAAGCTCTGAAATTCGTGCAACACGACGAAGAAAACGATCGAACCTGTAGAGTTCTGTCGAGTCGAGCGATAAAAGTTGGAGAAAAAGGTGTAGAAAAGATAGAGTAGTACCACGGCGCGGACGAGACAAAGAAACGAACGCGGCGGCGCGTTCGAATAGGCGATCGCGCGAGGTCGCGGCACACGCTCCAGGGATACGAACGAGCGAATAGGTTGAGGGTCGTGAGTGGCCGTTGACCCTGCGTGTGTACCTGCGCGGAGCCGAGTGGCGAGCCTCGGTACCGACCACCTAGACAGGCTAGAGTCCACATTGGTAATAGCTTCTCTAGTCTACCGACCTTCCACTCGTAAAAACAAATATTTATGGATACCGCACCGCGGACATGGACGGAGAAGCCGAGCCCTTGAACCGTCCGAGGTTCCTCGCGGTCGGCACAGGTGCGGATTGTCAATTAATCGCCGAGCCATCGCTCACATTTTGGGGTTTCGAAACTGTACTCTCCGAGGCTAGGTGCTGACGTGTCAGAAAAAGATTTTAAGGGACAATCTTTGTGGATCACATGGACTAATAGTGCGAGAGTTTTGAAATTTGGAGATTTGTGGAGTCTTTTTCTTTTTATTTTCATTGTTCAAAGCCATCAGCATCAACTTGTGTGGTTGTATTAGCGACTTGAAACTATATCTTACAGTTTATCACATGAGTTAGGTTGTTTTGGAGGGTTACAGTTTTAGGATTGATTCCTTGTCCTTTGGATTGTCATTCAGGAAAGGACTTGTGTTCAGTTGATGTCTGTTTATGGTGTATTTTCAACATGTTTCGCTGTCAATTGAACTTTGGACAAATCACAAATTGGGGGGGTCTTCATCCATGATCCTTGAGATTACAACTTGATCTCTGCAGGAAACGAGCGATTGTTTTCTTAAAGAGATCATTTTTAATTATTGTTGGCCACAGTTTGCACGAGGATTTTCAAATTTGTTACTCCAGTGTCCTTCGATTTTCTGTCTCAAGTGGAATCTTTGAACATGGAGATAACTTGGATTTCTGAGATGATACACAATACAATTGTAAAAGTTTGGAACTACTGTAGTGTTCTACTTTAATAAAAAAAACTATTTAATTAAAAAACCTGTATTTATTATACATAAAGAGAGACTAGAACGAAGGAGAGTTTTTTTTTGGAAATATAACGCCTGGAACTTTCTTGATGTTGCAGTACCCAGCCGGTGCATCCAGCGAACTTCTGCCAGAGGACAGAGGGACCGATTACGCACCACCTGGAACTTTGCCACCGAACGCGGAGAATATTTCCTCAGCTGCGAAGGATCTGTTGAAACGACTGCTCCAACCGGATCCCTGCTTGAGGTTGAGGTCTCTGTTAAGTCTACAAAGGATCGCTTTTTACATGGGCTACGATCTGCAGAGTTACATGCAGAAGAAGGTATGACCGTAAGATTAGGTTCTGTCATTTGGTAAAAATTTTTTTTTTTCTTTTTGGTGAAATTCATGTTGTTAAAAATTTTCTTTGATTGAACAAACCTAACACACGTATAATAATAATAATAATAATAATTTGTTCCCCACATGTGTGTAGGAATCTCCGTTTCGTCTGCTAGGACGAAGAGTCGAAACTCAGCAGGAGAGGAGGATCCGAGAGTTCTCCAGCTTCGACTCCCCCTTGAGTGATAGCGTTTCTCACGCCGAGGATCGATGATCTCATCAATGTGATCGCTAACAATAAGTAGTTAAATTGTTGTCCTTAGTCGTTCCAGCCTAAAAAGCCAGGTCAGGTCGGCTCCCGGCCTGAAAAGATGTCGCCTAGCTATTTTTCTAAGATTTCGATTAGCGTTAGCTTGTTGCTCGTTGTTCGTCTCGAGCAACGTCCTCGATGCCATCCATTAATTTTAAGCAAGCGAACCTCTCAACCGTGAATTTCTAAACCGTACGGATTATTTCCTAACTCGCGATGATATTTTTTGAACGATATTTTTTTGACTTTGACTTTTTGAGACTTTTGGGTCTCTCAGTCCTCTGGTGCTATTTCTTTCGAGAAGATTGTTGCAACGTTCAACATGAATTGAGGATAAATTGCGGGGCTTTTGTGTCGTCGATGTGTCAGTGTGCGGTTTCTAGCTTTTGTACGCGGTGTGCTCGACGCTTATGCTCTGCGTTCGCAACCCCCGTTGCGTTGGCAATTGGGGCGCGAGAGCAAAGAAACACGTGAAAGTGAAATGTATCCTACTACAGATATAAATATACGTTTGTCGTTGCGGTGATTGCCCGTGCAATTTTTACAATCTTTCACTTTTCATCCCTGTTCTTTGTTTAATCCTGAGTTTTCCCCACAAGAGACGTTCCATTTACCATTTTCAACTGGACGAACAGAAAGAAAGATTTAAAGGAGGAACGTTGTTCCTAACATTTACAGCGATTGCGTAGGATGATTCACGATCATTTTTTACGAAAAATTAAATTTTCACGACGTCGAGGATAATACATGCAGCATAGTGGGATCTTCGCTTTTTCTCTGTCGAGATGTATCTAAAATTATTTCTGGAATTTAGTTTTCAGGATACAGCGGTGAGTACGCGGTTGGTCTCAGTTTACAAAAGTTTTAATTTTTTTAAGAATAGTTAACAGTATTTTTGTTACAGTATTTCATCGATAATACAATAAATTGCGATAAATCGTAGTGCGTACAAACTAATCAAAAAAAAAAAAAAAAAAAAAAAAAAAAAAAAAACACAGAACGAATCTGGATCGAAAAACGCAGCGTCTTTTCTTTTCTTTTCTTTTTCTTTTTGTTTTCTTATTCGTTTTCCTATGTTTGAAATCAACGCGAGAACAGTTCTCTCTTCTTTTTCTTCTTCGTTATCGTTTCGCATCGTTTTTTTTCCCCTACCTCTTCATTTTATATGCGCTGTGTTTCCATCATTGTACCGTTTTGAGAATTGTTTGCTTCGTCTTCGTTCATTTTCGCGCGTTTCAATTTTTTCCTCGCGTTTTGTTCCTTCTTCACAGACAAGGGGAGACAGCTTCTCCTTTCTTCTTCTTTTTCTTTTTCTCTTTCCCCGGGAGTGCAATCAATTGAAGTTTTATGGTAATAATAATTATATATACATTATTATTCTTACACTTAGAGGGTTTCTCGATATATAATACAACGCATTCCTTCAAATTACGTCCCGTACGACGCGTCGGCAAGCGATCGCTGGTCGAATGTTTCGTTCTCTCGTTGAAATCCGTAAGATGTACCAGTGAAAAGTGAAAATAAAAAGACACAAGACTGACAAGAAGTGAAAACAAAAAGAATATAAATTTACACCAACGTTTCTCTTAAAAATAACATAATTCTAACGCGAAGGATCACAATAATCGTTCTTAAAAGTATACGATATTAAAAAATTTTTATCAATAATTCTACTTAAGACGTAAAATCTTAAAAAAAAAAAAAATTCACGTAACACGAAGAAGCAGAATTAGCTTAGCTCGCGCGTTAAAATTTTCCGTACAATAATTTTAACAACATAACCGATGTTGTTCCATTAGAGTCGGAGAAGAATCACTCGATGATTAATTGATCGAAACGTCGTAATTTCAGAATCGGAGAATAACTAGAAACCAGCTCCACAACAGATTATGATATGATTAATTAATCACGAGTAATGTACGAACCGAAAAGATAAGGGAAACTACGAAATAGGAAATACCCAAAGCAATCTGATCGCAATTTCAATTTTTAGCGAGATCGTTCCCGGTGTGCCAGCGATCGTTCGCGGGACGCGTCCGTGTTTTACAAAATTCGTAACCAGCCAACGAAGTCCGGCGAGGGGACACCGTCGTCGACACGCTCGTGGACGACAGGCGGCCTTCGAGGAAGCACGGCTCGACATCGTCGGCTAGACATGCTTCGACTTCGTTTACAAAACGAACGAACGAAATTCAATAATTACGTCTAATTTTATATAACTGCTTCCACTCCGCTGTTCGCGGAGTCGTTTTGGTAAAAATCCTTCGGGCTGGCCGCAGACGCTGGTCTCGCGCCTTTTGTTCTTGAACGTTTTCCCGTTTCCTTTCTTTCTTTCTTTCTTTCTTTCTTTCTGTTTTCTTTTCGACGTAAATCCATTTTATCGCGGAGCGTTCAAAAGAGGCCACTGTTTCTTTTTTCCTTTCCACTCTATTTCCTTCTTTCCTTCGGTTTGCTCGGAATGGGTTTCGTTCCGTTGGAGGTATAAGTTAGACAGAGGCATGCGTGTGAGAAGAGTTGAGCAGAAGTGGAGGAAATCGCGAGAGACCAGCGGCTGGAAAGCCCGTGAAGCCCGCGAAGCTCGCAGCGACGAGGTGCTTCGTTCAGCGACAGAGACGTCGCCGAAACAGAAACGCGTACTCTCGTCGCGACGAGATTTGTTCATGCACACGCGTTCTCTCGCTCGCATTCAATCCGCCCGTTCATTCCGCTTTTCACGCTCCCTTAAATTACGAGTTATTTCTTATTGTTGTTACTGTTTCGTTATTTTTTTTTTCTTCTTCTTCTTTAATAATAGCGCTATCGTAAGAGATTATGATACAAGTAGAATCGGCCGTGTTTGCCGATCGCGACAACTTCTTTTTTACAGCCTGACTTCTTTTCCCTCTCGTGCCTTTTCCCTCTTTCTTTGTTCTGCTACACGGGTGCCGCGCGTGCTCGATTTTTCACACGATCCGCGAATTCTTTCTTCCTTTCTTGCTTTCGTAACAATCGTTTCTCAAGATCATTCGCGAAGTGTAATTTCCGAAATTTGTTTTGAACGTCTGCTCTAGTTGCCATTACGATTGTTGATTAATTGTTTGGAAATGATTCTGAAATTATTTCCGGTTGCGTGTTGCCAAAGTGTGGTTATTAGAATTGTAGAGTATTTCAAATACCGGACTGAAACTTCATATATGTTGGAAATATAAATTCGACTCTGTCTTTCCTTCAAAATTTACCCAAACTTTTTCCATATGTTTCACGATCGATTGCTCAGAAAAACATCAAAAAACATCAAAAAACATCAAGCTTATATCCAAAAAAAAAAAAAAAAAAATGTGGCAGAGAAATTGTTCCAGATCCCCAGAATCCCCCCGCGGAAACATTCAGTGAAACAACCAACGAAGTGTCAGACGCTCTAAATCGTCGATTTACAGGAACGTCATTATCTTTCGCGGAACGTGAGCCAAATCGAGAGCTTGCACACGCGAGGACCAAGAGCAAATCGAAAAATTGTGTGTGTGTGTGTGTGTGTGTGAGTGAGTGTGCATGGCGAAGACGAAGAAGGCGGAGAGCCGAAAAATTTCAACGGCGAATTTCAATGGGATCGATCGATCGATCGATCGTGACGATGACGTTCGACAAGAGACGGGAGAGAGTATTTCTTCGCGGCGAGAGGAAAAGTCTGCATTTTCGATTTGCTCGATGGGAACGCGCTTCGGTAACGTCCACTTGCACGATCGTCGCGAACGATCGACGCGACAGTGACGCTCGTCAGCGCTGACAAATAATTTGATCGCGCCTCTCCTACGTAAAAATCATGATAATAATAATAATAGTAATAAAATACAATAATATAATAATAATAATAATCACGCAGACTGGACAGGGCGCGCGGCGAAAATATCCAACAATTGTTTTCCCTCTGGCTTTCCCGCTATTTACGCAAATTTCTTTCACTCTTCTTCTCGTTTTTCTTTTCATTTTTTCTTTCTCTTCTTTCTTTTTTTTTTTTGTACACAAAATACCAACTATCTGTGCTGGAAAAACGCACATACTGCTTGTACGCTTCGATATAATAATATATATATATATATCTATGTATATATAATATTTATATATGTATATAGTATGTATCGCTCGCGTTTAGGGCGCCAGTTTTCTTATTTATTCTTTTCGTCGTTACCTAATATCAAATATTTATAAGTAAATTCATTCGTTCTGGCATGCTTAATATCGCTTTAGCGTATAGCTGTGGATCACTATTGCGGTATTTGTTTTACAATGTATGTGTGTGTATGTGTGTGTGCGTGCGCGCGTGTGTGTGTTTGTTTCTTCTCGTCTCGTTTCATTACGCCTAAGAGTCGCCTCGACTTATTATTTACAATCGTTCGTCGTTTAATTAATCGTTATATTTCGCATGTCGTGTCCTGTACACGTCGCTCCTACCAGATCATCCATCCTCGAGAGTGGGCTCTCACGCCTGACGGAAATACTCGTCCAAGGAAAGAAAGGAAAGTACAATACAACGAGAAGAGAAAAAGAACAGAACATCGAAAAAAGAAAAAAGAGAAACGGGGAAAATCTTGAAGAGGAGAACACTTTTCTTTGAATTTCGCTCTGCATCCTCGTCGATCTTTTCCCATTTTCTCACACTCGTCCTTTCGCCCTCCTCCTTTCTCGACCTTCTTGTTCTCTCGTTCACTCTTTCTTATTCTTTCTCTTTTTCTCTCGATTTATCTAAACACTCATCCACATAGCGCACTCACACTGCAACATCAGGCAACCCAAAAATTAATGGATACATTTTGTTCGACTACACGGTAGCCACAGCGCTCGACCAATGGAACGAGAGAGACGCTATCATCTCCCTACCTTACATTGTTCCTTAATCACCTGCGTCTCCGTGGTTCACTTGAAGGTCTTTCTATTCTTTCCAATTCTCTCTCCTCACCCTCACCACCACCACCACCATCATTATCATCATCATCATCATCATCATCATTATCATCGTCATCATCATCTTCCTGCCTGACACCTTCGATGACCGCGAGAAGTTGACGAAATTTTTTTTGTTATTTCTTCTTTTTTTTTTTTTATTTTCTCTTTAGTTCTTTGCTTGTTTGTTTGCTTATAATATCGAACAACTGAGTTCACCGACTGGGTTTGCGAGAAAGATCGACTATCCGATCCTCTCACCCCATTGGACGATCGTTAAAAACTAGATTACTATTTTTAAAAGGAAAATCGACACGCCGGTCGCGACTTACAACATCCGCAGGGAGAAACTCGCGTGATCGAGTTCTGACATCGAGAGAGAGAGATCCGTTTGGACAAGAAGTTCCAGAAACGTCGAGAAATTATTCGGAGAATGCGTAATTTCCCGACGTTGTCGAAAGTCCTTCCAACTGCGATCTCTCCTTTCTTCCATTTGATCTTATTTTTCTAATCTCTTGCAACGCCCATCGAGAACAGAAGGTGTCAGCGAGTTTCCTTTAATTCTTTTTTTTTTCTTTTTTCGTTTTTTAATTATTTATTTTATTTAATCGATTTGGTTTCGACGCAAGCTTTACACGAGCTTTAAAAACGGATGACGATCACATGCTTGCAGAGACAGGAAGCTTCGAGGGGGGGGATGGGGGAATTTAAGCGTGCAAGACATCGAAACACGTTTCGATTCTTTCGTCTTTTTTTTTTCTCTTTCCTTCGCTTCGTTTTTTTTTTAAGAAAATTCTAAAGCGGTACGCTTTTCCTTTTGATCCGATTGATCACGACATACGTTTACGCGTGGTCGATCGCACGATCGACACTGTCTATTCTTCTACCGACCGATTTTAGAGTATCCGATATAATAGCGTAGACAAAAGTTCAAAAATTCATTTCTCTCATGCTGTTTCAAAAGACTGATTGCTTTCGCGATCGAAACGCGTGATCGAAAATCAACGATGATCGCAGTGTCGCCAGCGATGACAATAACAATAATTAATAATCACTAAAATATGCGCTATGTATATTATTTCTGTACAAAGTGTGTGTTGTAATTGCACAATGCGTCTCTTTCTTCCTTTCTCCCTCTTTCCCGTCGTCTTTTTTTCTTTCTCTATTTTCCTCATCGTTCGTCGCTGAAACGGCTTCTACCATTTTCCGTTTCATCCGTGTGTAATTTTTCGCTGTGCATAGTAAGTCGATAAAGCGTTTGCTCCTCAAGGCAGCTCCGCAAATAGAGAAATAGTGATACCTGGCAGTAGAAAGGAAAAATAGTTTTTCTTCTTCTTCTTCTTTTTCTTCTTCTTCTTCTTCTTGTCAATTCGAACAAGATTGTCATAGATATTTGTCGCAATGCACGAGTCGATTCGAAGTAAACACGCCACTGTCCACGCGCAAAAATGGAACAATGCTTAATTATAATATAATTCTACGCAACGTTTTATAGCGCGGTACGAACAACGAAGTCATCGATTCGTTAAAAGTCGATTAAAATCACGCTCCGTGGAATTCTATCGATAAATCACATTAATAGCCGCCGTACATTTCCAAGCTTGCGTTTCATTTTCATCCTTTTCTCTTTCGTTTCTTTCTTTCTTTTTTTTTTTTTTTCTTATTTTTTGGTTCGAAAAACGAATTTTTGTTTGATCCGAGTGCGGACGATAACGTGATAATCTTTGTTAAAACCGTCAACATATAAAAATATCTCAAACTAACGCATCTTTAAACAACTAAATCGAAAGCTAAAACGAATCATCCCCGTGACGATGTTACTCTTCCATTTTTCTCTTACTTTTCTAATCATCTATCGCGATGCGCACATTCGTCTCGCGTCGAGTTTGAGTATTTCGCGAAAACTATATCCGCAAGGTATCGTTATCACACGAATGCTAAAAAGGTTTCAAACTTTTCTCCTTAGGAATTTCTCGCGTTTCTCTTTCTCTTTCTCTCTCTCTCTCTCTCTCTCTCTCCACGTGTACGCGTTTGAATGCCAGGTGACACTGACGAGCTAGCTTGATGGCAAAAGAGAAGTTACGGTGTACTACAATCTATGGAAAGATCCGTTCACACGCGAGCTCACGCGTTTTTTTCTCTCTCTTCCTCTTCTTTCTCTCCCTATCAAACAAATTTCCTCGAAACCTCGAAAAAAGGGGCTATGTTTCGTCATTCTACCTTTTCTATCTTCACGGATCTAACTACATACTTCCAATGTGTGTACGTTTAATTCGTATATAACCTTAGAGTTTATTTAAAAGTTTACTTTAAAGCTACCTTCTTTTCTCTTACATCTGGCACTCTCCATGAAAGTTAGGTGAAACGCTTGGCGGTACATTGTTCGGAGAGTTGGCAAAGTTTCACAGACGACGAGGAGCGTGGACCTCCGACGAGACGAGTCGAGTATATCGGCTTGCTCGTCCTCAAATCGATTCAAGCTCCGCGAACGTTCGTACAAAAAATCGAGTCTTATTACATTACGGAACGACGCTTTTGATTCTCTAAGTTGCAAATTTCTACCCATCTGCGAATCTTAGCCTCCTACTAGAGATCTTCTTCTCTCTTCTATCAATCTCCCTCTTTTCTTTTCCCATTTTGGCATCGAAAGAACGCGGCTCGAAGGTGCTCGAATGGAAAAGATTGCCACGGATTGCTGGACGTTCGACGGTTATCATCGTAACAGCTCTGACGAACGCGTCGGGTGAGCTCATGCGTGCGAGTGACCCGACACGATCCTCCCTCCCCCCCCCTTTTTTCCTTTCGGGTCACCCTATATCACAATCTTCGTCGACGTCGTGGAGACGTTCGTCGTCAGCGCGGATGACGGATGATGACCTCGATGCGTGTGCGAGTGACGGGATGGGACGATTGAGCTCGATGTCGATGAAAGAGACGCGATGCGTGACACGATGAGGACGACGACGACGACGACGACGAAGACGACGACGACGAGGACGAGGACGATGACGACGAATGACAACACGACGCAGCAACGTCATAAAGAGCGAACGAACCACCGTCACCGTCGCCCGCAGTGCAAACGGAGCGCTTAAAGCAAAGGGAACCTCTCCTCTTGAGTCGTGCAAAATACCCTCGGTAGCCACGATCGACCGAGAGAGATTTCATTTCCTTTCTTATTCTTTTTCCTTTTCCTTCTTTTTTTCTTTCTTTTTCTTCTTCTCTTTTTATCCAGCCTCGACGCGAGGCCACCACACTGCACCTTCACCTATAACCGCACCACACTGTAGCACCTCAACACATTGCAATTGTCATGGCCTATGGAACCTGCAACCGAAGCAGAATACAAATATGCTACTTGGGGTCTGAGGTTAATGGGCCGGTTAGAGCTAGGCGGAATGGCGACCGATCTTTATCTACGCGAGCATTGAATTTAATTATCGATCGTTCTCTTCTGCTAATTCTCCGCGATCGTTTCGGTATGCTAATTTTGTAGGTGTTTCGCGTTTTCTTCTTTTTACTTTAAACGAAAGAGTCGATGGTCCTATCGATTTTGACTCAACGGAATCGACAATATCTAGGAACATTACGAACAGAGGAATAAATCTTGTTTCTAGTTTCTGAGTTTTTAAGTTTTTGAGCAAAAACTCTGGTCTTACTTTATTGGAGAAATGCATCGAAGAATTTCCAATAGTTGTAATTTAAAAAATAAATCTCCTTCTCCGATATAAAAGTCAAAATTACTTTCGTATTTGAATAGCAAAAAGAAAAGAAAGATGTCTCATTCAAAGAGTAATTGTCTCGTTTTTGACATTGCGAATCGAATACGCGGAAAGAAAGAAAGAAAGAAAGAAAGAGACAGCGTACCTGGTGAGGTGTCGACTGTCTTCATGAACGGCCATCTCCGAACTCTTAAACTCGTTCAACTCTTTCCTGATGGCTGCCTTGTCCTTAGGGGTCAACCGCGTCCACGGCTTATCAGCTCTTCTGTCGTAGTCATGAGCCTGCGTGACTTCGATATAATCGTTGAACCTGATAATCTGATATAGAGAGGAAAAAAAAAGAGAGAGAGAGATAGAGAGATAAAAAAATTCGTCCGACTTTTTCTTGGATGTGTGTTTGATTTCACACGGAAACAAGACAAAATAGACGCAAAGTGGGAGAGATACCTTCTTTTCCTTGAGCTCCTCGACGGTCGGTCGAAAGCTGAGCTTCCGCAGCAGATACCGCTTCTTCTCCTCTTTTTGTTTCTTCTCCTCTGCAGGACTTTGCTCTGCAAACAGATTACACGGACATCGTATTTCATCCCAGATTTATTGTATTGCCGGGAAGATGGAAAAATCGCGCGAGAACACAGGGGATCGACGCTAGCTTGTTACAAATATTTGGAACTTGCTGTCATCAGTGTAAAACGTATTTATTAAGAAAGAAAATCACGTTGAACGTTATTTGCTATTTAGGTGTGTTTTATTGTTTGAATTTATGAAATGATCGTCAAGAGAGACGTCGATTGAAGATGTGAAACTGAAACCGAGTGCAATGTAATCTTTGTTTTCTGTTAATTATTCTATTACGTTGAATGTCCCTTTCAAAACAAGAATTAAACTTGAACGTAATGCGATTACAAGCCGCTTATAATATATTAGCATAACTTTGGTGTTGCGTTAATCCTCTACAGCACTCTCGGGTTTACTTGGAGCAGAAGCGAAAGCTCGCATTTATTCTGTTAAAAGAAACACTTAACGATGAACTTTGCGTTTACAAGTGACCCAGAAATTTTTCAGAATCCAGTAGATCAAATATAATTGAAACGAAATGATTTCGTGGCTGACCAGGGTAATTACATCAACAGTAATTGTATCAACTTTCAAAATTGAGCCGAGCGTTCGACTTTGCCAAAAGTTCAAATTAAAAATAAAGTTCGACTTTAATTAAGCGTTCCGTTTCAGTTTCAATCCAGTTTCAACGAACGAAGCGGGAGGTTGATCTTGTTATTTCGAGGCTTACTTTTCAAAATGTTCCGCTCCTCCAGCTCCTCCTGGGTTGGTCGCATGCTTAGCCGCCTGAAACAAGAACGTCCCGCGAATCAGTGCAAGTCCATCGGTCTTAAGCCGCTTTTCTCTCGATCGGTTCGAGCAGAACGGCCAACAGAGGTTGTAAAACCCGCACGATCGGAAACACAAGTGACTCCCATCGGGGGTCAACCGCTCGTTCCGTGATCCGACGTAATCTACTCGGTTGACAGCTGTCGGCTCTCGCCTTCGCGTTCTCGTTTGAGAAGTATCGACTCGAGCCACGATTTGAACGTTCTCGTATTTCCAAGATAATCAAGAGAGAGCTCATATCGTGTCGCTAGAACAGGATAAAATTGTTGGCGTGGAAATTACTCGAGAGTCAAGAGTCGCTTTGAACGCCCGTGATATACACTTCCTCGAAATTCTGACAGTCAAAGACTTCGACGCCGACTGTTTGTCTTCACGTCGAAGATACTGGGGCTCACGCTTTGCGGATTCCCTTCCTTCCTCACATAATAAGCGAAACGAAATCAGCTCTTTCGGCTGTTTTATATCTTCCCGCCTCGGTTCAACAAACAGTCTCTTGCCTACCGCTGCCCACGTCTTCGCCGTACGACCCATTTATAATCCACCAATGAATGATTAAAGTTTCGCGGTGGGGAATCGATAGACGAAAGCACGAGAGGATGTTCGAGAACCGCTTAAAGCAAATTCTTGTGAATTTATCACGGTGTTGCAAAATGTTCTTTGAAATTTCATTCATTCGTCGTAACAGAGACACGATTGTGATGTTTGTTGCTTAATAAATAAAAAATTGGAACGCAAGTAATTAATAATTGCTACGTACAATGACAATTACTGATACAAGGAATAACTGACTGTTGACATGCTTGTAAATCGTATTAAATTGTGCGATACAGACGGTGATTTCAAAATTTCAAAATTTATCTACATCCACGTAAAAAAAAGCTTTCGAACGCTCGGAAATAAATGCGTTGGCAAGCGCAAGCGCAGCAACGTCCATTTGCGGGAAGCTCGTCAAACGCGATCGAGGAATTCGCATTCGCTCTCCCCCGCAAGGGGTTAGAAGCGGAGAGAACTTGAGGAAACAAATTCGCCCGCGTTTCTTGGTTAATTCCTAAATTTAGGATCCGTGTCTGGCTGCGTGAATGCACAGTGAATAAATTCAAGCGGAACGGTTTGCTACTCTGATATCGCCAACAGTTGAGCCAACGGTTTTCTATGCCCGGAGACGTCACTATTCATGGCGAACGCGAGATACGCGCGGGTGGATTCAGCGGTCGTTTCAATGCGGACGATCAATGGACCGCCCTCGAATAATGCTCCCCCCCCCGTGCTTTCATCTATTATCTCTTATTTTATTTCACCGCCGTCAAGGATGCCAGGCTCTTCTTTTATATTACGAAAGCGAAATTCGTTTGACGGGAAATTGTTCCTTCCCCGTGTGGCAAATAAAAACCAACTTTTTTCTTTCCTCTCCTTTTGTCTCGAAGAGCTAATTGTGCCCTTCTGCTCTTAACTTGGGAATATTAATTTCGACGAAAGTATCTTTCTTTTTGCGCTTGATACTGTTCGACGGAAGAAAAAATTGTACTTTATTCGTTTATTTCCTTTTTCTTTTTCTTTCTTCTTATTTACTAATTTACTTCCAGAATTGTAATTTTCGGAGACGACTCGTTTTTTCTGCAAAGAGTCGTCGCGAATGTTTGAATAAAAATTTTTCACAGGGAAAGGGAAAGAAAGAAGGGGAATTAATACTGAAACAGAATCTAGCTGTGGAGAATTTTCCATCTAGCGCGGAGTAACTTCCACGTTGCGATATTTGCTGAATATTTGTTTGATTTGAGAATTGCTTTCCTTCGTTGGCCCGATCAAAATAAATTTCGATCGATCGTAAAGCGTCGATTGCTTTTCCAGTCATTTTCTCCTCCCCCCCCCCTTTTTTTCGAAATTTCAAACATTCCGTTTGGATCGCGAGCTCGTCTTACCACGGTTGAAAATAAAGAAGGCAGTTTCGACGATTTCTCTTTTCCTTTCAATAAAAACGAGAAAAAAGCAGAGAATATTTCTTCACCTGATGAGCTTGGCACCAATTGCCTCCTTCGTCTCCTGCCTCTCATTGTCCGTCTGCAGCTGAAGGATATTCCTGTTGATGAGCTCCTGCCTGTCTGGCCTGAGGGCGAGCTTCAGCGACAGCGACTCCTTGCGCGCAATCTTTGCTGCCAACCGGCCTGCAATTAGAGAAACAATTAGCCTCTTAATTAAACGTCGCTTATACGTTGGCGCGTCTGAGGCACCTCCTCGCAGGTGAATATTACCTCTCGAGGTAACACTAATTAACATTCTCGTGTAACACGTTCGTTCGCGCCATCAGCGGTGAATACCAGTGCGTGTTTGCACGATTGATTATTCTTTGCAAGTAAATTACGAGTAATTTTGAAAATTTTTTTTATAAAAAAAAAAATGCATCTATGTATTTAATATGTGTATCTCTACGTTCTTTGAATCATTATATGTAATTATATATATATCGCCTGTAAAGAACATCTTTTTTCCATTGAAATGATTAACATTCCAACAAACTTAAGTCGTTCGTCAATATCACAAGTCCAATATTTTCAACAATTGTTTTCTTAATTCTGTAATATTTTAAATATTGCACGTTATATTTTCAACTTCGCATTATGTTTGGAGTATTTTCTATAATACGTACTTCTATAATAGCGTCCTCAAGAGCATTAAGAAGCAATCGTAATCGAATTTATTACACAACCTAATAATAAATACATCAGACTCGAAGTATATTAAATCAATATATGTTAGATTCTATTTAAAACCTACTATTTAATTCATCGGAAAGTGTAATATAGCATATTGTGTGAATGTATCTATAATACTTCAGATTCAGAATTTGACACACCTAAATATCTCATCCGAAACATTCTATTAACATAACTATATATACTCTGTATACAATTCTATGTACATTTCGTAGACGTTTAAAAAGCGAAATCTGAGATATTCTTCTCGCAACTTGGTCGTAATAATTTCGAAAAATTGAAGAAAAGCTAAAGACCATTCTTTCGATTTTCGCTTTTAATTTCGCCAATTTCACTTGGACAGACATCATCAGCTCACTGATAACCGGACTGCGGATTCTCGTGCATTTTTAATTTTAATTTTAAAACGATTTAATGTCATTTTAATTTTCAAATTTTTGCGATTAAAGGAATCTAGATTTTTATGAACACGATTGATGGAACCTAAACGTACTAAATATTGCAACGAGTACTCTACTTTACACGTTTCGAGTATTTTCTCACATTACACGCATCGTATGCGTCTTTGCACCTCTGTGTTTTCCCAAGATTCTCTGACGACATTTATTATTAAATCGATCGAAGCACGCGTCAATCGATCGTTCTCTATTTTAACCATTTGAGCTCAACGACGATTTACCATCGAGGGAAGAGCAGCTAAGGCTACGACGTAGAGGAGATTCGTGGTTGAAAGGTTCCATCGAGCCGCAAGCGATCGACAGAGTCGACGCGGTCCAGATCGACAGCATGGTGTCATCGCTCTCCGTTCGCTCTTAATTCACCCTCTCGATCCTCGATCCTCTCAAGAAAATTCAAACCCTCCGGCGACCCGACTTTTCGCCAAATCTCCACGAAAATTCACGCACGACAGAAACTCCACAAATTCACAAACGCAAATTAGACCCGAGGTCGAGTATGACAGCTTCCTCCAACATCAAATCGCAAACGCGACTCAAATCGTAGGTTCAGAGTTTTTGTTTTCCCATTCTTCTTTTGACAGCTTTGGACGTCTGACGGGACAGAAACGGACGATCGCGAGAAGGTGTCTCGTCGGAGGATGATCGATGATTCTTCGCGGTCCGAAATTTTCGTTTGGCGATCGAGGCGATGCTCGGCAAAACAACGGCCAGAAACACACTGAACTGGTTGCCAGCGATCTTCGGGGGATTAATATAACCTCCGTGGCGTTTGCGTGATCATGCGTCTGCCTATGCGAATAAACGTATCGCGCCCGGGTGTATAATTAGTCCGGACCGCGAATACTGATTTCGCGCGTTTGGCAATCGGGCTATCGCGAGTCCCTTTCACCAAGTTCGCCTCGTGTTTTGTCACCCTCCCCCTGCTCCGCGTTGTACCTTATCTATTTTACTATTCTACAGACGATCGTTGTTCTTGATTCGTCGTTAGGAAACGAGAATCAACACTGGGTGATCCAAATGTTGAAAAGGAGGATGTCCTTTGAGCTTTTTTAAAATTTTGAAATTTCTCCCTTTGCAAGCGGACTACAAAATAAATAAAAATTTACAGCTTATAGACTATAAACTTCATATATTTTATTCATATATTTATATTATATTATTTATATTATTATTATTATATTACTTAGACTATAAACTAAAATTTCAAACTTACGTATTGCGCAGGGAATACAAAGTAGGACGGATTTGAAAAATGAACAAACATCTCGGGCACCGTCTGACTAAAATTTTCTTGAAAGACGCGTTCGTCGAAATTTCGATCTAAATACGAGATATATTGTTTTAAGAATTATTTTCGAGCGTATTTTCTTCTCTTTCCTTTTTGTTGAACTTTTGATTAACGCAAGGGATTTCGGTGCAAAAATATGCACGTGTGTACGCAAGGATTAATTCAGATTGGCCTCTGCTTTCGCAGAGGATGAAACTGAGTAAACGAACTTAACGAACGCGATCTCGCGGAGCGCTTTCAGTTTGAGAGGCGCCGCTGCTTCCCGTTTTGTTGAATGAAACATCGCGCTCGTATCTAACTGGATACACACCGCCAGTGGAATTTAGCTCAAGATCAAAAGTCCGTGCAATGCTTTTTCTTTATATCGAATTTCCGCGTTATCGCGTACTCTTACCAAGCAATAAATTATTTTTTTTATCTCCCAACGTTTCGAGATACTCTTCCACTTGTCGAGCAAAAGCTACTTAATCAACAACGAACAAGTCGAATTCAAAGGTTGTCTCGTTGTTCGTGAACAAATTGAAGTTAACACCGGATAAATGTTTAATAAATGTGTATAAAGTTTCGTCCAAAAGTAATTAGATTTTTGTGTAATTAACGAGGAAAGGAGAAGGAGATGAAAGATGGAGATAAACGAAACGAATGAATTAATAGAGATTAAGGAGAGATCTGCAACGGAGGAAATCAGATTTATGCAAGAATAACGAATTTTTATGTAATGGTGAAGCGCGTGCTTTTGCACGTTTAATCGTTACGTAATAGCGACGTAACGCGCCTTTTTACATAACGAACGAACGCGCGGCAAATAAAATTTCATTCGGTATTCATTATTCGAACAGAAGCCCGCCTCGACAATGCCCACCACGATTTTCTGGAGCACGCGTTTAAAACACCGAGCCATCGACTTTTTTTCTTTCGTTTCACCTCTCGAACTTCCAACTCGAACATTTACTCTAAATTCTAATTACTTGTTACTCGATCGGTCAATTTCCGCGAGCAATTCTTCTTAAATTAAAGCAAGTTGTTGCGATAAATTTCACTTTTTTTTTTTTAACACCGCAATGCTAAGTATCAGACAATTTCAAAAAAAAAAAAGAGAAGAAAATGAAATCCCGAATTGGGATTTAATTGGAAAATTGAACCAACAGACCGCAAGGACGAACTGAATCTAATTACAAATTCTTCACTCTAATGGCGAATTCTCCAACACTGTGAATTTGCATGAATGTCTGCGACGCATAGAGCGCAGTAAAAGTTACTTTACTAGACAGAGATCGAGTTGAGTAACATCAGCGCGGAAAAGTAACCGGAAGAATCATTAACGAATCGTTTAATTGCCTCGGATTAACTGTCAAGGGATCCAGCTTTGCCGGGGAAGAAATTTCAATTAGGAACGGTGATTATTGCTGCTGCGTCGTTCATGTAATTCCTTTCTTTAAAATGCAAAAAGAAAAAGAAAAAAAAAGAGGAAAGCGACGGGGATTGTGTTTCTCGTTAAACTCGGCCAACAACGTCTCTCATTGAAAAAAAAAAAGGAAGCTTTTACCTTTGTCCTACTGTTCCTTAAAATGTTATTAAAGAAATATTCCTTGCACGAATATTGTGACTTTTAGCACTGTTCACTGCCTTTAAAGAAATGCGACGCAAGGAATTGAATTTTCTTTTCAATTTTAATTTTTCTCCCCTTTTACTATTTCTCTGATGAATAATAATTGACAATCAATCATGAATATATCATGCTCATAATGTCACAGCATGCTAAGTACAATTAAGTATAATTTAATTATTAAATTACCAATATTGTCTGATATTTAATTATCATAAAAATGATTACTATTAAAGAATTATTAACAAATAACTATTTACAATAGTTATGTTATACATATTGAAATATATTAAAATTATATAAAGTATATAAAATTTTACATAAA
>KQ435840.1:924387-941454 GCA_001276565.1 Melipona quadrifasciata | reverse complement strand
GCGAAGAATTTCGAGAATTTTTCAAAACGAAAACGTCCAAAATATTGGGCTTCGTAAAAGGGGAAATAACCGAGATAGTTGCGCGTAGTTGGCACACGCGAACTATGGCGTTCTAGCCATTAATTATTTCGTTCCGCTTTTACGAGCGAGTTATTTTTTGTTTTTACGATTTTATTCAGGTCAGCCTCTTTCAGCCTCGCGACACGCCACTTTCTGTTAACGAGCTGTCGTAACTCGCGGTGTATTATTAGAGTCGTCGCGTTTTCACGTTCCGCGGGACACGCGTGATTACGCGCCTCCAACTCTCCAAAGTTTCTCTCTTGTCGTTCGGCGATCACGCGGTGAAAACTCCGCCTCCGCGAAAATTCGCGGCAGAAGAAAAGAAAAATGTCCAAACACCGGCGATGGGAAATAAAAAATGCACACGCGTTGGAAATAATTAACGAACGCAATAAAATTGACGCACGCATGTGTGATCAACGGGGAATAATTGACGACACCGTTTGAAATTCAGAAATCACGCTTCTGGACGCGTATTTCCACGGAGACGCTAAATATTTCACCTCGCTCCGACGAACGCGTCGCAAAAATAATATCGTAACCAAGTGTAATTAAATTTTTCCCTTCCTCCAACTAATGTCTCCAAATATGATTCAATAAATCGCGTTGGGTCGCATCTTATTTGACCTTGTGATATCAATTAATCGAGTTAACTTAATCTCTGTAATATCCGTATATCTCTCTGACAAGACACAAGTATAACAATAACGACAAGAATATAGAAAATTTAAAAAATATTACAAGTACAAAATACATGTAATTAATGAAACGTTCAATTAATACAGTATTGGTGTTCATGGATCATCGAAGCTTACAATTTAATACACTGACTATAAAAGTTACGCCAAATTATACCTAAAGAATACTTCGCTATGAGTGCCGATACCACGTTAATATAGTACATACGTTTTATTAACTGAGCAAGCACAATGTTCTGCTGCCTCGTAAATTCGATGTTCTAAAAAATTTTCTGCTCGTCTCTTAAGGGAGACCCTTAAGAAGAGATTAGATCTCTCGGACGGAGATTCAACGGAACGACTGTACTCACTGTCGAACAAGATCAGTCTCCTGGTTACCACCCTGGCTTCCAGGGTGTTGGGCCTATTCGGCTTTTGCTGGTCCCCTGAATTCGGGGGCGCCGCCGAGATCGGCAGGCTACCGGTGGTAGCCGTGCCCTGATTCGCTTGCGGCTCACCGCTCGGCGATACCGCGCCATTTGCACTCTGTTCAGTCTTTTCCTTCTTCGGCTCTGCAACAGAAAAAAAAAATGCCAGACCGGTCAGAGCGGGGCCAGAGAGACAATGGACGAGGATCGCGCGAGCGGTTCTGCCCTTTTCATTTCGTTTCTTTATTTATTCGATTCTATATCGAGGGAGAGAGAGAGAAAGAGAGAGAGAGAGAGAGAGAGAGAGAGTGCGTCTTTCTTTACTAACTTTACTGACCAGACAAGGATGATCCTTTCTTCTCGTCCCCCTCGCTGTGTCACGTCCGACTCTCAAGCGAATCTTTTTTAACTTTGATCCTTCGAACTTTCGAAACGCTGTCGAACTGAGGGATCGCCTCTTTCGTTCGAACTGTCGCACTTTTCGTTCCTCTTCTTTAGTTTCCTGGTTCGAGTGGTTTTTCTTTCTCTTTTTCTTTCTTTTTTCTACTGCTACTTGCAGAGTGAAAAATTGTGTCTCTCGATGGGTTGATTATTTTTACTCTCCGTGGAGCGAGAGGAGAGATCACCCATTTGCAGCTGAAGGAAATTGTTGAAAGCGCAGACACGTTGTTTTACGTTCTGCACAGATGTACGTTTAATTGAAACAATTTCAAATCTCCCTGCTGAAACTGATCTTTCTTATTTTATCGTTCGCGAGAAAAATTACGTTTTCATTCGAAAACGTTGACGTTTCTACGTATGTGTCTGGTGTCATGCTTTCGAGCACTCTAAGGAAAGGATCAGGAGCAAACGACTGAAAGTCTTTGGGAAATTTCAGTTGAAAGTCATCTCGAGTTATCGAGAAGTGGGATTTTATGTCGGCCGGTTTGAATCGTCGAAACTCCGGGGGCCGCTTTCGTTCCTCTTCGTTATTTGGTCCGTTGCTCGTTTTACTCCGGTTTCCTCCGTGAGTCACGTTCGGCTAACTCGGGGAAATATCGCCGCGAGTACGCCTCGAAATTGCCGTTCTCCCATCCTTTGCTTTACTCGTCCGACCCGCGCGCGCACACACACCACTGATGTAATAAGCTCGCGCGTTTAGGATTCACGCGAAAACCACCATTTGCGTCGCGTTCGTCGAGTTATAACGAGCTTTACGGACCACGAGGAGTAAACGCGTCGCGTTTATGCGAATCAGGTCACATTTGCCCCTTTTATTTGGTGAAACGTTCTTGCAACTTTCTCTTCTCTTTTTTCCTTTTTTTTTTTTTTATCACTGGAAGTGATTTCAACCCAAAAAATCGGGGTGCTCTTCAGGTGCAACGCTACTAATGCAACGAAAATTAGCGATTGGTCGATTTGGGTCACGTGATTCGCGAGGGGGCGTGGCGTAGACCTCGAGTAGGAGTGGCGATCGCGTCTGTAATTTGTTTCGTATCGATTCAAATGTTTGCGTATCGATAAAATTTTATGGCAAAAGAGTCGTCTTCATTTCCTTCTGGGCCTTTCAGTGAGACGAATCGTACTGGGGTACAAGTGGGGTGTAAGTTTTTGATATATTTTTCTTTTTTCCGAGAATATTATTTATTTACATTCGTTTACGAGCGAACTCTGCATTTTTTTGAGAACGTCGTTAGGTTTTATTTTTTAGTAGAACCTGAACCAGAGAATCGTCTTCGTATTATAGTTCGTTTATTTTTCTTGCTGTTGTTAGAGAGAGAAACGAATATAAAATTAGAACGGATGGTAATTCATTGGAAGTAGATATGTTCGATTTTTCGATAATTCGGACTTCTTTTCTCGTTTCCAATTTGCAATCAATTTGATGGGACAGCGAGGTTCGAACGAATCAATTCGATTTCGACTTTCGACGAACGAAAATACGGTATACGCCAGTATATACGATGAAATCGTAGCGTAGCTAAATCATTCGCTATTCGTTCGAGATAGCTGCTAATTAACTATTAAACATCAAATTAACGTAGCTAACTGGAAATGCTGGCGGTGGATTGCAAACTAGCAGCCCGCCCACGCGAAAGAAGCGAATTTTCAAAAAGGTGAAATGCGCATCAGACCCAAACGAGTGAAATTATCAATCAAATCAGACGCACGCGTTCCCCCTTTGGCTCCGTATCCCAGTTTCCAACTTGATCTTTTAAGTGATAAATGGACCCCTTTCTGAGGTCTAAATTGCCCGCAGCCATCCTCAACCTTTTCAACCCCAGTTCCCTCCCCCTGTTTCACTTTTCCGACCGATCAATTACTTCGTACGACTGACAAAACACAACGAGCGAATTCCATCTTCCACGTTACAACGCGATTCACGCAGACTCTTTCGGAACGAAACTGACACGAAAGCTACGAAATTTATTATCAAGTGGAAACCATCTTTGAATCGAAAACAGTATTTGGCAATTCAAATCCCCAGTTCCGCGAAACGCGGGAGAAAGAACTTGTTTCTGCAAAAATGTATATTCCACGCACGATCAAACACCGACAAACAAGCGGAGATCGGGTGGGCATGTGTTCGTCGATTGTTCGTCAACCGCGACTGGATTACTCGTCGAAAGAGACCGACGGAGATCTGGCAGAACACAAAGCAGCCAGCGTGGGCGGAGACAGAAACGAGAGGCAGAACGAGAGGGTGGGAAAAATTCGACAGCGATAGTCGAATTTTGTAATTAAAGGCTACGGAGCGTCAAAGTGGAATCGCGTCGCGTGTCGGACCATCGTCGACTGGATGAAATCATCCAATCCTGTGCGTGTGTGTGTGTGTGTGTGTGAAAAGAGACTTTCGTCAGATTTTCGACCTTCCCCGAGTTCTCCTCGCTTTGGAACCGTGCCAATGGAACGAACCTCGGGAAACGAAAGAGGATCGTCGACGACGGCCGACGATGCTAATAACGTCAACAACGTGTGACGAGTTAACCGAAGGAACCAAGGTCGAGGTAGGAAGATCTGACGAAGATCTCTGTTCCGATCGACCGCAGTATGCGGAAGAATGTTCCTTGACTTTTTCAGCTAAGTAGGATTTTCATTCTTTATCAGAATGTAAGATTGATGGCGAAAGACTACGTAATGTGGAACGAAGGTTGACGGACGCGAGGGAAGGAAATTAGATTATTGGGGATCGAGGAAGTGCGAGCGTTATTATGAAGGGACGACGTGTGCCGGAGGAATATTTATGTCTTGATGGATTTTCTGGTTTCGGAGTTTTTCGTCTCTCTCTCTTTCTTGTCAAGAAAGGAAGAACAGAGACAGGTAACTAATGTTATCTCCTCTCTTTAGTTTTCTGTCTGAAAGAGAACCGAACGTTTATTTCGATCGACACAATAAGATAAAAGAATTCAAACAGTTTTGCGATAAACGTGTAACGAGACAATTTAAAAGTTTATATCATAGGAAGCTTAAATGCCCAAACTCGAAGATGCTTTCTCTCACTACTACAAATCAATCGGACCAAACTTCAGAAAGATTCTCACCTCTTTAGGATCCATATACATATATCTCCGCTTTTCCACCGAGTTTCACAAAAAATGACGCAAGTTAGTCCACAGTCACACGTACTGGTATGATTCGGTTATTCTCTTCAAACACTGTCAAACTGGAATCAAACTATTTCCTTCCGATCAATCAGCGTGAACGCGTCTCCTTTCTCCCCTCTCTCTTCTTTCCACGCATGGGCGAGCGTCGTTCCGCATACTCTGCACGCTGAGAGGAGACTGCTAGAAACTAGAAACCAACCGCGGCTTGAAATAGATTTGAAACGTCGGGCGGATTGCGCGATGAACGCGACCTTCTCGACGAGCGTGTGTCTCGTTACCCCAGATTCCTCATAGTGGCGAGCTGTCGCGGAGACAATCGAGTTTATTGAGCCTACCGTCCGAGATTTAGCCGAGGCACACCAATCTCTCCTGCACGATCACGGACGTTCTTTCAATATTTCTAAGCTTGACGAATGCACAAATGGGTTCTGACAAATGTACACGGAAGGGTTATTTATTATTTTAATATTTGACGGATTTTCTTTTTTTCTTTTTTTTTTGGAGAAGAAGAAGATCACGTTTGAAACAAATAGACAAATCTGTCATTTTAACTTTAACTATGTTTGAACAGGTTTCCTAGAATTTTTCTCTAATTATCTAATCAGTTTGAAACAATCTTCCTTTTCATTTGAATATTCAACATTCATTTCATTTGAAGTCACGTTTAAAAAAAGTCCTCTTGCCATCGCAAAATAATCTGGGGATTTACAGAAATTAATTTACAACAGTTCTTCGAAAACAAAGAAGCTTGGAAAAGCTTCTAAATTACCTCTTAATTGTTTTGTTATTGAACAGTTTCCCCCGTTCCAGTAAACAGCTGGTGATTTATCGATTCGAGTTCAATGTCTCGAAGAAACGAGATTGGAATCGGAACGACACGAACGATTTACCCGCTGGCAATTATATGTAAATTTGCCCCGTCCGGGAAGAGGCACGACCGAAATAATTCACGAAGTGTAGCAGAGTGGGCTCGCACAACTTTCTCGCTGCTGCCCGCTGTTGGCTTCGATCGAGCCAACTTTTGACTCATGCAGTTGCTCGAAATTCCATCTGCGTTTTCTATGCCAAGTGCACGAGTACTCGGCGTTGTCGTGCGATTTGTTCAATTTATTTCTCTCAATTTATTACTCAAACGGCGGACGAACAGCATGATATTTTGTCTACTTGAAATATATTTCACCTACCTGAAATCCCGCAGAGAGACAAAATGAAAAAATATATTTGCAGATCGACGCGAAATCGCTCGCGCGAGCGTTGCCAATTCGTGGGCTAACTGTCCTTAGTTTTCTCCCTAATCGTCAAGTCTCTCTTCGTTGCTGATTTTCTCAGTAACAAGACCAACAATGTCACTCAACAATCATTTTATTCGCTCGACGATCAAACCATAGCGGCACAAGTGAAAACTGACTGAGCGTAAGTCAGACAACCGGCAAAGAATTAAATTTTTCTCATTTTCAACTCAAAAAAGCTGCACAACTTGTACCCCAGTAACTGTTCCGACTAGGAAACGAAGACGACTTTTTTGCCATAAAATTTTATCGATATGCAAATATTTGAATCAAACAAATTACAGACGCGATCGCTCAGTAGCAGACAACGCCACCTCCTACTCGAAGTCTACGCCACGCCCCCTCGCGAATCACGTGACCCAAATCAACCAATCGCTAATTTTCGTTGCATCAGCGTTGCACCTGAAAAGGCCCGATTTAGCGGATTACCCCCGCTAAAATCACTTTCAATGATAATATTAATTTCTTACTATTAAATATATTGTCTCTAGACTGTTTTATGCATCTATTTTGTCGAATGCACAAAAGTCGATACAAGTGAAAACCGACAGCGACGAGTCAGACACAGTCGCGGAATTTAATTTCTGTCTTCAATCGCTATAATCGATATCAACGAGACAACATTTTATTCGCATGGAATATTTTATGTGCATTTCTTGTGCTCTTCAATTTCTCACGAATGCTACGATCACTAGTCGATGTATTCTAATTATAAAGAAAATTCTCGTTATCGTTTCATCGTTTCTCTCTCTGCGAGAGGTATCAACAGGGGTATCGAGCTTCCTGTTTCCCCCTGACGCGAGAAAACTTCCGGTTCTTACGCTTCCTCGAATTGTTCTTTATGATTTACACAGATACACGTTTGAAATTGGCACGTATCGGACACATCTTTTTCGATATTTATTATTATAGCGTGCAACACTGAAAGTAATCACGGACGAGAGTTCTAGCTCGAAGGAAAAACGGCGACGCACGCTGAACGACGTTGAATTTTTGTACCTCGGTACTTGCTTTCGTTTAAATTAAACGGAAAGAAGCTTTTAAGGGAACTTTGAAACATGAAATCGAGACGAGGTAGCGTCCACGCTAAATTCTTTTAACGAATAAAATTACCGACGACAGAAAGTACGAGCAAAAGTTGTACGAGAGAAAAATTAGAGTGCATGTTATATTCAAACTTTCGATTACACATTTCTAATATATGTAATAATTTGATTTCATATATAATTTCCATGAAATCTAGATCTGCGAAGCAGTATGAAAAAACAGTATCAATTCCGTCCGAGCGGAACGAGCGTAGATGGGAGAACAGTTTTGTCCACTTTTCCTACGTGCGATGCAGTTCAAACAATTTTTAGAAAACAGTTAGCCGTAGTGTACACGACCGATGGTTTATCATGGAAATTGATTCCTGTTTTTGTCAGAGTTGAATAAGTTTCGCGGAGGAGGAGGTGGCGGATGATAATGCAAAGTTGGTGAGTGTTTCTGGGGATCGATACACCCCGCTCGCCCCTCAGAAATGGCTCGAAAGCAAATAAAGCTTGAATGTAAGCTCGCGAACGTAATTAAAAAGAGAATCGTCGCTTTGTGTCGCAGAGACTCTGGCTTTAACCTGTTCTCATATTACTTTCTTTTAATAGACTTCCAATTGACAAACAATTTCGATACTAACAGAGACGCGGAGATTTCGTTCCAGCACAGGCTGTAAATTTAATTTCACAGTTGAAATTTGAGTAAATAGAATTCTCCGTCTAACGGAGAATTACCGTGAGTGAAAATGAATTCAATTCGCAACTAGAAAAAGAAAAAGAGAAAAAAATTAAAAATTATCGTACAACGTTAAAAAACCATAGACGTCGACGTTTTTGGGAGATTTACAAAAGGAAGAGAAAAACGCACGATATATGATAACAGACAAAATATTAATTACGTTAAATATTCATCTTTCCAGCAATGTTTTTAAATGTTTTTCATGCTCGTTCGCCTCGCCAGAAATAAAAAGACGAATCACGATGGGACGAGAATTCTAAACGAAGATTTCTAGTTTTTCTCGAGATTTGATCGATTTAAGATACTCCTACGGACCTACGTAGGTTGCGCAGAAAATTCCAGACACCGTGATGTAACGATTTTAATAGCTCCACGCGCGTTATTCGCCGGCGTTCCCAAGCGACAAACGGAAACTTCCAACAGACGATCTGCTTCCACCGAACGGGCCTGCGTCAATAGAGAATCGCCTGATGAACATCCAAGATTCGATTCGTTCGTTTGATGTAACGATTGCGTCTGCCGCTTTGAGAGAAGCTTGAAAGCACACGATGAAGGCAAGAAGATTAATCCCTCGGCAACGAGCGATATAGCACGTATACAGTAGCTGTCGAGAGTAGCTTCTGGCCAACGCGTAAACTTTCCCTTCGTTGTTGACAAAAGTGAGAAAAATACAATTTAGAAAAAGAAAAAAACCGCAGCGTTTGGATATTAGCATGTACTTCTTCATTTCGAATTTTCAATTTATCATTTAAATGTTACGTCATCTACTGTATCTCACAGGACAAAGTTTACAAAATTTTTGTAAAAAAAAAAAGAATTTTATTACTGCACAATATAAATCAAAATGAAAATTTGTTTTATCGAAACATAAAGTTTCGTATTATTCAAACACTTTCGGCAGCCACAGTATTTCTTCTTAAAAAATCTCCCTCGAATATTCTCTTAATAAAAAATCTGCACGACTTGTACCCCAGTACGATTCGTCTCACTGAAAGGCCCAGAAGCAACTGAAGACGACTTTTTTGTTACAAAATTTTATCGATATGCAACCATTCGAATCGATAGAAAACAAATTACAGGCGCGATCGCTCAACGCCACTCCTACTCGAGGTCTACCCCACGCCCCTTCGCGAATCACATGGGCCAAATCAGCCAATCGCTAATTTTCGTTGCATCAGCGTTGCACCCGAAGAGGCCCGATTTTCTGGGTTACCCCCGCCCCTAAAAACACTTTTAGAAAAAAAAAAAAAAAAAAAAAAAAAAAATCGCTGGGACGAACCAATCCATTCAGGCTGCCGTGCAATTCCCATTTTCGTCAAATTTACATCCATCAGCCACCGGGCGAAGCTAGGATCACAGGCTCGCGAGCGTATCAACCGCACGAAAACACGACGACAAGGGGGATGGAGCGTGCGCGTATCGATCGTTACCCTCTCGTCGCGAGAGTTCCATCAGAGACGATAAATGCTAAACTGGCAGGTTCGCGTCACTGGGCCGGCAACGCACGCAATAAAGGCGAACGTTATCTGCGAATAGCATTGTTTACGGTTCGCTCGAGCTTCCGGGGGGATGCACTGCCGCTTTTTTCCTTTCGCCCCCTCTTTTCTTTTCATTTCCAACGACTCGAAACTCCACCGCGTCTCGAAAGAACGCGAAAAAGAAACAGTCAGCTGGATAACTGCGTTCAGGTTTCGGGTATTCGGTTGCTGGCCGGATCTTATCGTTTCTGATATCCTCTCTCGTGTCTTTTGTTTTTCGTATCGCTAAACCGGAGAAACTCGCGGGCGAAATTCAATCCAGTTCAACGTTGTTTATCCCCGTCTGTAGCTGGAAATGGAGTTCAGCGATTACGTTGTTGATACGGTTGTTCAGAATCGTAGTAATCGTTCGGTTTAACCTTCTTTCTTTTTGCCCGAGGGAGGAAATCCAGTTTATCGCACAGGCTGGAGGCAACTTTTATCCCAAGAAAGTTGAAATGATTCTCTTCACTCGAGTTACAATTTCGGAAATTCAACTGACGCGAGATCTGAAATTCGAGATAAGCGGAGAACAAAGGAAATATCCTCCATTTGTTTTACACTCGTTTGTGTAAATGTTGAAACGAGATAATTTCATTCGACCGAAGTCTCTACAATGATCTCTTTGTTCCCGCAGTTTGTTCTACGATTTTTTACAAAAATTTTTACGAACACGTCCAGAGGTATAAAACCAGTATAAAAGTTCGTTTCATCCGTTACGCGTTGTCATAAATATTCTACTCCGGATATTTTGTATATTTTTGCACATCGCGCGCGTTGTGTGCATTTTCCTCCACAAACAGTCCAATTGCAAGAGTCCGAAGTGCAACTTTTCGTCGAGCGCATCCTAAATATCCGCCAATAGATTCAAAAGTCAGCGACGTTAACCGATTTTATCACTTCCCCCGTTGTTTCTCGTCGCTTTTCGTTCTTGGGCGGACGAATATTTATGAGTCTCGCGTGGCCCGGCGAGAAAGTGGGTCGTGCGTGTTGAATGACGGAGATATTTCGAAAAATTCCCCCTCCCCGGGCCAGAGTGCAGTTTTCGCTGTTTACGGAATAATTTGACAGGAGCAATTGGATGTTATGTCCTCGTGAAATAAAGTTTCCTCGGTCGGACGAGCGTTGAATCTATTTTCCGCGTTTGCGTTGTTTGTTCATCGATCCATCGCGAACGAGGGGCTAGGAACTTTTCGGGGGAAAATTTTCAGTCGACGTGTTATACGTTTCGATACGCAATCGACCCTAGCATCGATATTTTAACGCGAGTTTCAAGCCAATTTCTTAACAAACTGAAATTCGAAATGATTCGATTAAAATCCGACGTTCTGTCGCGGAGAACGTGGAGAATTTTTTTTATTGTTGAAATATGGTTCGTTAATTTCGGACGAAATAGCGCATTGTTGAGAGAAATGCTGCATATCCCGTTATAGTTTAAAAATCAGTGGAACAATGAACAACGCAGGGGCTATTGTTGTCGGGAAAAATTGTTTCATGATGCAGATCCAAGGGCTATCGATTGTTAAGAGTGAATGGATATTGAAGCACACTCTGTTATTGAATAACATGAAAGTCCATTAAATAACATGAAAGTCCATCGTACTTTTCCCCTTCCGTAAATTGTAAGAGACAGAGAGTTAATAGGTAGAAACATTTCCTCTTTTGCTGCTTATTTTCAATGTATCGAATATATTCGAACATTTTAATTCCAAATGTAATTAATTGCAATTTCACTGACTTTAAAACAGTAAAATCTCTGTTAATTATCAAACGACATGAAAGTAGTATTTTTTGTGCTTTGTAAATTGTAATAGACAGAAAACTAATAGGTGCAAATATTTCCCCTTTTTCTACTTATTTTCAATATGTCGAATATATTCGAACGTTTCAATTCCAAATATAATTAATTGCAATTTCACTGACTTTAAAACAGCAAAATCACTCTGTTAATTATCAAACGACATGAAAGTAGTATTTTTTGTGCTTTGTAAATTGTGATAGACAGAGAATTAATAGGTGCAAATATTTCCCCTTTTTCTACTTATTTTCAATATGTCGAATATATTCGAACGTTTCAATTCCAAATATAATTAATTGCAATTTCACTGACTTTAAAACAGCAAAATCACTCTGTTAATTATCAAACGACATGAAAGTAGTATTTTTTGTGCTTTGTAAATTGTGATAGACAGAGAATTAATAGGTGCAAATATTTCCCCTTTTTCTACTTATTTTCAATATGTCGAATATATTCGAACGTTTCGATTCTAAATATAATTAATTACAATTTCAAATAGACTTTAAAATAGCTGTATAAACGAATAAGACACCCCGGACACTGTTATTTCTCTTGAAGTTGTATCGAATATACACCGAGCTTTCGAACGGGGGCGTATATTTTCCACTCCTTTCGTTCACGTAGCGAAAACGCATTACTCGCCTGGAAAAATTCACTGCAAATCCATTTCGAGCGTGTGTATAAAATAATGCAGGCGATCGCGGGCTTCGACGTTCGCCTCGGAGAAAGATGTTTTCTCGTTCGATCTCGTAGTAATTTATGGCAGCCATCCGAGCCCCCGCCCCCTGCTCTCTGATACATCTTTCATTACACGCACGCGCGCGATTCTTTCGTGCACCGTCGACAAAATCGGAAGCCGATTTCCACCAAAGAGAAAGAAAAACGCGACAAAGCCGTGACACAGGGCCGATATTTTGCGAAGATCGAAGAAAATGTTGAAAGACGTTTGAACCTTCCGGAATTTACGACGTTTCAGGTGACAATGTCCGCTGTTTCGAGAACTTGGACATTCAATGGCCTGTTCGTTTAAAAATAAATAAACTGAATGAACTTTCGAGCATTTTTATTTCGGTAAAAACGATCGCGGAGCGTTCTTCTTCTTTTTTTTTTCAAAAATGTCCAAGCTGACGAAGGGGGTTTGATCTGATATCCAATGGATATCACAAATACTGAAAGAAACTTGAAATATTAATTTATTCAATATTACTGTTTCATTGAACTGTTATTTATACAGATTATACGTATTCAATTATTTCATTACGTGCAATTGATTTATTTATTGGTTATTAGATTGCCACAGTATTAATTTATTGATTATTGACACTTTGTTCGTCCATTCAACTTTATATCATCAAACTCTGTTTTTCGATGTTGTAAAAGAGATTCTCGTGATATTATTAGGTAATAAATTATTACTAAATAACAATTGACTGAGATGATTTCAATTTCACTAGTTAATCGTTGACTAATATATAATTTCAAAGTGTGACTGATTAATAACTGGCTGAATCAGTCCCGAGTAATAATAAACTAATTGATGATCGAGTTAACTATGACTGATTAATCCCAAGCACGATCGATTAATCATCGACTGAATTAATCTCAGATATAATTAATCGATTGAATTAACCAGAACTGATTAATCGCTGACTGAATTACGACCAATGAATCATCGACATGTCCGAATCAACCGCAATGAAATAATTTCGAGATCGACCAATTAATCGACCGAAGTGATCTCGCGATCGACTAATTAACCAACTAACGTCGGCGCGAGAGAGGAAGACACTGTACAAGTTAAAAGTACCACATCGGTCTCGAAAGTTGACAGAGAAGCTCGGTCTGAGCCCAGTGGAGATGTGTCTCGACATCGTTCTGACAAGGTGTCACCCGCTGACACTTAACTTTCACCGTCATCTTCTGTGTCTCGTTCCGCCGCGAGTTTTAGTTATCCCGTGAATTAGCGGAGTGCGAGACACCCACGAAAGTTCCGCGGAACAATTCAATTTACTTTACACTTGCATCTTCTTGTTGCCGTGTCAGTGCTCGCGCGACTCCTGTAATTCCCGATGTTAACTCCAGCGGGCAGGGGGGGTTCCCCTTGTCTAAAAAATCGACTATTGAAAGTATTATTATATATTACTTCTTTTTTTTTCTTTTCTTTTTTTTTTTCTTTGGTACAATTAAAGGCAGCAAAATGTGCTTCTTTAAAAAAAAAAAAAATGCAAACAATTCTTTCGTTCGTTTTACTTGCAACTTACTTTTACACGCGTGGAAATTATATTTAATATCTCGTACTATGTGAAATCGCAAAGAATTGACATAGCAACTCTTTCATCGTTTCAAGTCAAAATCACGCAAGCCACTTGTAAACACTTCGCAGCGCACAGAGCATAGCACTTTCGTTCATTTAACGTTTCCTGTTGTTCAAAGTTGCTACGCAAGTATAAAATATCAACAGTGTCAAAATTACTGCGAAACAAAAATATTACTCGAAATCTCCTGGTATTTTCGTTGATCAAAATGTTCTCGCAAGATCGATAAAATCACCTTTCTTCTTTCCACGCCCCACTTCCAGCTTCCTTATACACGACTGTTTTGTCTTCCAATCGCTTCTCGATTCACAACTGGCCTGTCGAAACGGAGGAACTCTATCAACGTTCGCGAAACACCGTGATCAATGCGAGGAAGGAAACGAGCACGCTCGTTGCAAGAGAAGCTGAAGCTGAAAGGAAGGATAAGACTCGATAGCCCTTGAAAAGGGGCTGGGAACATGGACGAATAATCAAGGGTGGCGAGATAACGCGGTTCGTCGCGCGATCCCCGGCGGGATGATTCAACTTTCATCCTGATACGTTCCGCTGGGGAGAGGCCGTAAGTGGCGAGTAATCTTTTCGAGGCGAGGATCGCGCTCGAACGAGGAAGGGTAACGTGGCGTTAAACGGTCGCGAGTACGAGCCAATAAAAATTTAAAAGACGCCTCCTCCGCTTCCTTCCTCTTCCCTCGTCCTCACGGGGAAACGTTTCGCAGAAAGAGATAAGAGATTATCCTCCGATATTCCGGGGAGTTACTCGATCGAGCTGCTGGAACTTTCGAGGTCTCGCGAAGGAAGGAGAGAGGAAGCGCAGGCATTTGGGATCTCCGTGAGAACGGAAGCTCTGTTGCGAGAGAGAAACGAGATCCGAGAGAGGCATTCAAATTTGTAACGTCCGTGACATTGAAATTGCTTGTGTGAAAGTACGTATGCAAAAATAACAACGAAATTTACTTGATTGAAAGTAGCGCTTTACACACCGTTGGAGTACAACTTCGAACGAATTGAAATTTCGAAATTGAAAAAGCGAATAAACTCAAGTTCGCTTTGTAGAGAATTTGAAAAATCGTGACGACGTAGCAGCGTGTACAGCTCATCTTCGATTGAGAAACCATAGCGACAGTTCAAAGGAAAGCCACTGTAGTGGCTTTCCAGTAGCCAAGAGGCTAATAATAATCAAACTTAATAAGCAAAATTTGTCTGCCAAAATTAAACTTACATGCTCGATGCACCTTTTTCGCTCTTACGTCTTCAAATTTCCCGCGCAAATGTACACAGACCCGTAGTCTGACAATTGTCTGATAATTACGAACCGTTTAAGATAAAATTAAGCAACAAAGCAAACCTAACTCTGAAACACGCTAGAAGGAGATACGCCAAGCGCGAGAGAAAGAGATCGCGGATTTCGTCGTTTCCGATCCGTCTATTCTTAATCCCCGCGGCTTGTTTATTCAGCAGACCATCGGCATCGACGGAATCCGGCGAATTACTCGAAATCGGCCGAGCGAAACCTCGCAAATACGCGGAGTCAGCGCAGCAACATCGGCGAAACGTCAACAGGGAGCGAGAAAGGAGCGGAGTTTCAGCTGGAAATTATCGCGTGTCAAGGGAAACCCGACGCGAACGCAATGTTATCGTTGGTTATCGTGCCGGAAGGGCCGGTTGGATGTCGCGATGCTGCGTGCCGTACGCCGTATGCGTCTTGTTTGCACTCTGATCGATTTTCCCCGCGATAACAGCTTGTTACACGGGCCACAGCCGCAGCAGCTCGGAGTAAGAGAATAACCGTGAACGGCGAAATAATTCAGCCACGATCGTGGAAACTGGCGATAATCTAAGTTACGACTCGAAAGTAGTAAGCCAGGTTATCCAGAGTTATTCGGGTTTGAATGCAGTCGCGTGAAACCAGAGAGTCGGAGGAATTTGATTTTATCCGGCGAGCACCGCTGGAGTTCAAACGCGAGTTTGACATTGTTGTTTCACGATGCACGTACAATTCGGGCAATCGGACGATAAGGTTCGCGCCGAATTCAATTGTTTTACCTTCTGGCTTCTTCTTCTTTTTCTTTACGAAGCTTCAACGTTTCGAGATTTCCAGCAAGCCAACTTGCAATCTCTTGCTCCGCGAATTTGTTTCATCTCGTACACTCTCGCACACCCTCTGGACGTTTTTCATTTCAAAGTTGCTGAACTGATTTCGAGTTGAATTTTGAAATTTTCAGAAAAGCCGGAACGAGAATGCGCGAGTTGCAACTGTTATTCGGAGGTGACTTTCGATTCGCGGTTGAGAGGCGTACAATACATCTTGTTACACGCTCGATAGAATGGTAACAGAAAACAACGGTTCCTGACGTGTAATTAGCTGCAAACACCGGGCTTATTTCCCCGACTGTGAGTTACATGACATGGCCATTACCTGGCTTCCTTCCCTAAGCGTTTTATGCGTTTCTTGTTATCGATTATCGATTCAATTACGGTCACATCTCGCTGCGAGTCGAACCAAGTTCTCAATGCCGCTGAATTACGTTGAATTATACCAAACGATAATAACCGGGAATTCGTTAGAACTGTAGAGAACACAGTGTAGAGAAATTTGATACAATTAGTGCACGCAATGGTATTTAGAAATAATAAAATGTTTTCTTAATAAAAAAAAAAAAAAGAAAAAAAAACAAACCTTCGCAAACAAGCATAATAAATATAATTTAATTATACAATTGAGGCTGATAATTCGAAAGTTTGAAAGTTCGAAACTTCAGTAATTCGAAAATAAAATTCCGGGATTAAAAATTTGCTTCTTTGTTTCGCAAATATTTGACATTGTTCGATTTTTATTCATACATATATATAACAATTAGTTCTAATTATCTCTTCTCACGAAATATACGACGACGTCATTAATGAGTGTGCTAATTGTCAGTTGGAATATTACTTTTTCTTCCCTGCAACAGCTGACAGCACCCGGCATCCAAATTGTCATTTGGCACGATACGCCCGAATGGCTGAAACACGCGAACTATCTCCAGTTAATCGGTCGGTAATTTCCATTGCGCCGCCCGATATACATAGCCGTGTGTGCATACGTGTTCGAGGGAATTATTTCACCCCCTCCTCGCGGCAGTAGTATTTGTCGGTTTGAGGTCAGACGTGTCGCGATGCGACCTCGAGCGCGCCGTGATTAAACCAGACACTTCTACTTGCCGTCTCAGACAAACCGAAACCTCCCCACGTTCCCAGCGTGTCCCCGAAAATTCACCACTCCGCTCGTCCGTGCCGACCTGTAATTAACGAAATTGCGCGCGACTGTCTGCCACGCGATTTCAGTGTCCAACCAGTTTCACCTCGACTTTGAAATTTTCGTGGGATTACGCCAAGGAAAATCGAGAACCCGAACCGAGTTTCGTGCTGGCAGTGAAGGTTGCGTTTGATGTCGTTCGAGTGAAAGTGTAGTTTTTATCACTGAAAGTGATTTTAGGCTCTTCGGGTGCAACGCTAGTGCAACGAAAATTAGCGATTGGTTGATTTGGGTCACGTGATTCGCGAGGGGGCGTGGCGTAGACCTCGAGTAGGAGGTGGCGTTGTCTGCTACTGAGCGATCGCGTCTGTAATTTGTTTCGTATCGATTCAAA
>KQ435840.1:895067-915778 GCA_001276565.1 Melipona quadrifasciata | reverse complement strand
TTGAATCACATATATAAATTATATTATTTCGTATATGTTAACTTTTAATTTACAATATTAATATTCTCACACGTACTTTGTACTACGAGGAATCTATAAAGCGTTAATGTACTAACAAACGTGTTGTAAAAATAGATATACTAACGTGTTACAAAATACGCGTGCAAAGCAAACAATGTAGAATTTATTACAGGGGCTTCTCGAAGCTTCTCAAACGTGTTCAAACACAGTGAATAGCGAACGAAAGCGCTGTTCAAAATCATTCAATTTTGCGAGACGGTTTCGAATCAATGGCAACGTTCCAACCAATAAACGAGATAATCGTCCGAATCACGATAGAAAGCCCGTCTCACAATTAATAATTAATAATTACCGTGCATTATCCGAGCACCGTTCGTTCTCTCCTCCCCCTCATTAATTGCCGTCATATTGCCGCGTGCGTCGAAATAACCCGTCGTCCCCTTTCCGATCAAAAACGTCACTATCATCGATACCACGCGATGCGTTTTTCACACATCCTCGCGCGCATTCTATTTGCGAAAGCTATTCGAAACACCCACGCACATAGTCCGCGAGCTTTCACGAGATTCAGCGCGTTCACACCGAAATGGCTTGTCAATTAATCAACTCGTTTTTGCTCGTTGTCGCTTTAATTAATTGCTAACGAGCGAAAACTATTCTCCACGCTCGCGGATGCGTACGTGTGCACGTGTGTACGAGGTGGGAATGATACAAGTGGGCTGGTCTTGAAGGCACGATACCTTCGAGGAAGACAAAGCGGAACACTTCACACCGAGAGAGAGAGGAGGAACTTGTGGTGAAATGGTTGCCTCAACGAGGTGACACTGTTGTTTTCGTTACCTGCGAATGACTAGCAGATTAATCATACCTCTTGCATCAAGTTTGACTCTTTGACCAGTATCTTTTTGCGAAGGTCGTGTTTTGCACAATTTTGAAGATCTCGATTTCTTGAAATTTCACCAAGTGTTGTAGAATTTAAATGGAGAAGAGAGATATTAATGGGAATGTTGATGAGAGAATTTTCTTTTACGATCGTGATGTTAAAAGATGGATTTGACTAATCGATTAGAACAAGAAAAAGAAACTTGCAGATTATACGTTTAACGCAATGTTGATCTTCCTCTATCTTCTTGACCAATTTAGAATCTCAGGACTTTCACGTCGAAAATTGTCAGCCATATCCACCAATTTTACAATCTTTTTAGCTTTCGAAACGAGCATTAAAGTTTAATTCTCGCTGCGAACGAATCTTCTCATATTGAAAAAAATCTGACTTTTCGAAACCGCTGGAATGGAACCAGGCTGCAATAACGGCACGTCTCGTTCGTGATATCAAAGTTACGAGCGGAATATTTCTTCAGAAAAATAAAAAAAATGAGAGAGAGAGAGAGAGAGAGAGAAATAAAACAGTACGATGAAAACGCAATTCGGGCGTGGCGATTTAATATTGTACGGAATTTCTTTACATTTCACGCTCGAGATGGCGGACACGGCTGGATTCACAGCGATTCGAGCAATACTCGCCGGTTAATGCGGCAAAAGGCGATTCTTTTTGTCAGTATGTTGGAAACAGCTGCGAGTCGCAGCTGGTGGCTGCGATCGGCAAAACGTTTAATACGATTTGCGGCTGCGTTTGCCTTGGAAAAAAGAAGAACGGCCAAATGAACGGTATATAATCGAGCCTAAATCGTCCCTATCGATCTGCGCGCTTTTTCCATCCCCATTCCGCGAACCTTGACTTTTCCCTCTTTCTTCTTCTCATTTTTTTATTTCTATTTCTCTCTTCTCTCTCGCAAAAATTGATATTCCACGATAATTGATTTCGACTGGAACCGTCGAATTTTAGAATGTATTAAATGAATAAAACAGCGAAACTTGTGCAATTACAAATGGAAGATCAATTCTTCATTCAGATAAATTGTAACATATTATCACTAAAAGTGATAAATCCAGAAAATCGGGCCTCTTCAGGTGCAACGCTACTAATGCAACGAAAATTAGCGATTGGTCGATTTGGGTCAGGTGATTCGCGAGGGGGCGTGGCGTAGACCTCGAGTAGGAGGTGCCGTTGTCTGGTGCTGGGCGATCGCGCCTGTAATTTGTTTCCTATCTATTCAAATGTTTGCACATCGATAAAATTTTATGGCAAAAAAATCGTCTTCAGTTGCTTCTGGGCCTTTCAGTGAGACGAATCTTACTGGGGTACAAGTCGTGCAGTTTTTTATTTCTTTCTAAAATTTTGATATTGTTCGCGATTACTGTTTGAAGTGATGTATAATTGAAAATATCTCCTTTGTGAAGAGTGTACGTCTACGCGTCAATTGAACATTTTGCTTTTCTCGACGAATGCCGCAAAAGCACGCAAGTTAATTACATTCATCGATGAACGCGATTGAAGAACATCGCTCTATCGGCGAATTTTAAATGAATTACAGCGCATTTTATCGCGAGAATCAGTCCAGCCACGGAGTCCACGAAAATGCAACGCTAATTAGCCGTCAATGATCCCCCGATTGGCTCTCGCCTTCTCAGCGATAATTTCACGAAATGATTTCCGCCGCCGGGACGTGTATCGGCACTCGTCTCACTGTAAATGCACGCGTCGAACAATCTCATTTCCCACTGATAGCGCTTTTTAATATTGATGCACGCTGCTTATTCGTTTAATATTTTAATAGGCAGCATTCGGAATTGATGAAATATTCGTACGTTCAGTTTCACGTATGTACATATTCCGTTTGATTCGTGTATCCATTATGAGGCATGATGTTCTATAATGTAACGTTGTTTGGTATAATATTCTAGAATATATATGTATAATGTTATTTCATATGATGTTCTATACGAAGGTATTATGGAACTTAAAATATTGATTAACTGAATGTTTCATAATGTGGGCAATTACAATGCGTATAATGTTCTTATTCTATAATGTAAATAATATTATACGTATATATTCTAGAACATTATACACGTGTATTATAGAACATCCAATTAATTAACATTTTAAGTTACACATATATATATATGAAGATATTAAGGAATCGTATTACGAAAACTTAGAATATTCATTGATTGAAATTCAAGTGTATCACGACGCATGTGTACCTCAGTCTCCTAAATTTTTCACATCGAAATCCACCTCACTCGGACCAACATAAATAGCCCAAACGGTTTAACCAAGTATTCCAATATTCGAACGTTTTATCCACCTACGTGCATCAAAATCAAATCCACTTTCGTCGAACTATTTCGTACGCAGCGTCTCTATCTATCCTCAACCTACTCGCCATCGTCATCCACCCTCCCCCCGTTACCAAAATTGTGTGCCAACAGCACCGACTCGTCTCGCGAAATTGTCTGTCGGGCGGAAAAGGCCGGCGCGCGTTTCGAGATTTCGCGTGTCGCGAAAATCGTTCGCGGCTGGTGGTTGGCGAGAGGGTGCGAACGATCGGCCGAGACGCGACCAACCCCTCTCTCTCTTTCTCTCTCTTCGCCACGGAAACGAAGGGGACGCGGCGAGAGGCTTTCAGGCTTTCAGCTTCGCCGCCGCCGGTAAATAGCGCGGCCGAGACATCGCACCGGTGTCGTTGCACCAATGTTGCAAAACAACACGACCACCGCGTACGTCGGTCGAATGCAAACGAAACGGGAGACCGGAGGGTGGCGTTTCTCTTCTCGCGTATAATAAACGGTATGTTAAATTTTCCAGGCGAATATATTATACCGAGCTATTCTTTCTTTCTTTTTTTTTTTTAAATAAAATTATAAATAGGACGTAAAGATCAATTCTCGTGCAGAGGCCCAAAGCGGCACCCGTGTACCATTATATTGCTCTGCTACGTGTGGTTTGCTCCAGTTCTTTCGTTACACGCATGATCGGTCGGTCGATAACGAGTATAAATAAAACAACGTATCGTTACGCAATCTAGGAATCTAGTTTCTTTGACAACGGAGAATTCAATGAAGAAAATAAATATATTTCTGCGTGAAACTCAGAGATCGAAAATCGGTGAAAGTCGAGTCTAACGAGCTTGCGAGACTTTTGAAAGTTTGCAATCACGAAAGATATATTTCGCGGCCACGCGGCTAGAATAATGCGCATTTGAAAGAAATAATTGAAAGGAACGATCGAGTGTTTTTCTCCTTTCTCTCGAAGGTTCAAAGAGAAATCGTCGTTAAATGTCCCGACAATTTTGGCGAATTTTCCGACTCGTCGGTCGAAATATGCACGGCCCGTTGGACAGTTTCTGCAACGTCGTTTAGCAACACGTGATCGATAAGGCACACAAAGGGAGATCACCAACGTAATAACGAGTTGCATCGGCGTGCGTCACGTCGGTCCGATATTTCTTTGCACGGTCGTTTGTTATGTTAGCGGATGATTAACAGGGACAAACCATTGCACCCGCCTCCAACAAGAGATAAACCCTTTATCGCACAGCTCAGCGTCAGCGTCCTGTTAATCTTTGAATTTTCATTCTTACACGTTTCTTGATATTTATGGAATCTCTTCTGATAAATATACATACATACATATATATATATATTTTTAAATAATTATTATTTATTAATTATTAACAAGAAATTATTAAGCTGACAATCGCGTCGATGATGCTACTAATCACCAACGAGTAACTATCTCGAAAATTATAGTTTGTAACATTTATTTACACGTGGAGAAGCACGCTTTTGCAAAGTTCTCAGAGAACGATGATTGCTTACGTAGGTTGCTGAAAACGGAGGGAAGAATTCGATGGATACTGAAAAATTGAAGAACTTATGAAATTCAAGAGATCTAAGCGGTCGAAGAGAAGATTCCTTTGAGAATCCTCCTCTCTGACGTACCCGATATGCTTGAAATCACTGTCATTTCGTTTCATTGAGAATCTTCTCTCTTTGATCATTCTTCTATTGTCTCTCTCTCTCTCTCTCTATCGATAATTACAATTTCTCGCGAACACGAGGGAAATTTTAAATTTTATTCAACCTCGAATAAAACGCACAAAACATTCTACTAATTGGAAGTTTTGCGATTTTCTCCTCGCACCGACGATTAATCATTTCATTTAATTCCGACAATCGTCAAGCATTCTACATTTTCTACATTCATTTTATCCGAAAGAAATATTTTTCACTCGCTTTTCTCCCGATAAGAGGTTTCATTCATTCCGTTTCCCCGTGTTTCTGTAATAAAGATGCATCTGACGACAAAATACCAAGCACGAAAAATGCATGAAATATCCCTCGCTATATATATTTCAGAGCCTCCGCGTTTGTATCATAACCGCATTGACATACGGTAACGTACGAACCATCCATTTCTTACGCCAGCCTCATATTTTCCCTTATCGCAGCTCGTTTAACCTCCGCCCAGCAGAAATGGCGCTATATTTCTCCGCTCATTTTCATTCGCCCGTGGACACGATGTGGAAAAATCTCGCGACACTTGACGAGAACCACATTCGATGAAACGTACTTCGTTAGAAATAAAAGCGAGCACCAGGTTTCTTGGAAACGTTCCCGACTGTAACGAGGAAATTTTCAAATCCCACTCCTTCTGCCATTTACGTAAGTAAGTGTAATTACAAAGACCGTTTTGCCATATTTTTACAATATATAAAATCCGTTTCGAGACGGCGAAGAATTCGATACAAGCGTGTTTACGCTAAAAGCGATGTTCCTGTACAAATATAAATTCAAGCGCGTGGAACTTTACGATAAATCAACTGGTAATCAAATAATTCGAAATATAATCGTTGCAACAAAATACCAGACGGAAATGTTCAATAAATTAAATGACGTCGTGAAACGAGCGTCAAGTAATTTTCGTTGTGAATACAATTAATTTGTGATGTTATCTCCGTTAGCCGTCGCGCGTTATCTGCGTCGAAATGTACGTGCAGTGTCTATTCCGAATTAAAAAGATTTTCATTGCTGGCGTGATACAAATTAATTTACAATACTTCCAGTGTTCCAATTTGTAAATGATAGTTTGGAAATTCACGTTGAAACACCACCGATCGGTTCCGTTCGGTTACGAATCGCGCTCGGTTCGACAGGAATTCCAATTTCGTTGTTACGTTAGTCCCAGTCGATCGGGCAGATAGGGCGAAAGAATGAGAGAAAATGAGCTAAAAACGGCGGACGGCCGTGGTCAAGATTATTATAAAACGGCAAACGGGGGCAGGGAAAAAAAGAAAGGACGCCTACGCGGCTTTTCGACTCCCGTTATGCCACCTTGGCTCTTTGTGAAACTCCCGAGCTCTTTTACACGCTCACTCGGGCTTCGTTAACGTGCGTCATAAAGCACAAACTACGCGAGCGAATGTGTATTTTTAATAGCAGTTTCGCATTTTATTTCGTATTTTTACGCTACGAGTGTAACAATTTTGATACGTGTGAAAACGTAACGTGGGAGGGAAAAAAGAAAAAAAAAAAAGGAAAAAACAAAGACGAAAGAATGTAATAACCCTGTAATAGGGAAAATGGGGTCGTTTGCGCTCTGTGCGAAATTTCGCTCGTGAAATTGTTGCTCTTCTGAAAAGCTAAGCATATGATACAGCAAGTTTCGTCGGACGATCCAAAATTTCGTTCACTTAGAATTCGTTGAGGACAATTTAAAAAAAAAAAAAAAAGAAAATTACGAATACAATTCGATACGATACGCTTGCTCTCGTAGCCAAAATTAAATATATTAAAACATATTAAACATATATAAATATATTAAAATTGAAATTGAATAGTAAATCACACGTCAAGTGACGTTAAATTCGAATTGGACGTTGAAATCACAAAATTAGACACTAGAAATTAGAATCGACTGAAAGAAAGGAAAGAGTAGTGCAAACGCAACGTTGCTCGTTGCTCGTCGACGATTCAAAAAGGTTACTATATTGTCGGATCGCCAACGCAGTTTGAAATTTATCAAAAGCGAGCACAAAGCGAGTATATCAAACAGCTAATTCTTGACCCAACTCGATCAGATTCACGGACCGTAAGCCGAGATTAATCCCTTTACGCTGAACTAGAATCAGAATATTCTCTCTCTCTCTCCGCGTCTCTGCTCTTGCAACGTCGTTGCAACGTGGAAAATTTGCAAAATGCGGTGATTAAAGGTAATTGCGTCGCACCGACGAGATAATTGCGCCGATATTCAAGAACTCGGAAGGTGTATATATATATATACACACAATGCGATTTTGTTTTCACCGTCTGCACGTGGGCGATGATATTTTCACTTCCGTTTCGCCTCGTTTCGATCGCGAGCCCGAAGCACGAGGAAGCGTTGGCTTCTCGTAATTAAACGCGCAATTATCCGGTACGCGAAGCGGATACATATTGATCGCGATAATTATGAACCAGCTGTTATCCTATTATTAATTCCTGATTCGAAGGTCCTGTTATTCCGCGACCTTCGGCTACCAAACCATCCGTTTCCTGCGCTGGAGTTTCCAGTTTCTCCCATATATCGCGGCGCGTTTAGTCAAACATTTATGCTGGATTTCCATTAATGGGTTTAACGCTGTTATCGATGACGATAACGGAATTGGTTGGATACACGGCGCGGAATTATGGAAAACGATATCGCGATTTCTTGCTGAGGAAACGCTTTCGATCGCGATATCGTGGAACACACGCAAGGAGCGTATCGAAAGTGTAGTCCGTGGTTGAAATATCCGCCGTTTAATTTCAAGCATAATTTTGTTGGTTCCTGTTAAAAATTAATTTTTATATGTGGATGAAATTATGAAAAATGATTTCTTGTTTCTCGTTTATTACTCGACTTCTGTAGACTTCTGGAGTTATCCGCTTGAGAGAGAAGAAATTAAAATTTAAACTGCGTGCAACACAGGACAAAAATAATTATACTTTTGTCTAGTTTATAGTCGAAACGAAACAAATCCACAGTTCTCAAGCATAATTTTGTTGGTTCCTGTTAAAAATTAATTTTTAAGTGTAGATTCTGGCGATTTCTATGGCAAGGAATTATGAAAAATGATTTCTTGTTTCTCGACTATTACTCTGTAGACTTCTGAAGTTATGTGCTTGAGAGAAACTCTTGGGAGAAAGTGAAGAAATGTTTAAACTGCGTGCAACACAGCACAAAAATATATAAAACATAATTGTACTTTTGTCTAGTTTATAGTCGAAACAAAAGAAATCCACAGTTCTCAAGCATAATTTGGTTCCTGTTTAAAAGTTAGTTAATGTTTAAATGTTGATTCTGACGATTTCTCTCGTGTTCAACGTTGCGCGAATTTTTGTGTGCTTATACAGAACTTGAAGTCGTGTGAAACAAAATACACACAGCCGTTGCTTAGTCATTGAAACAACGAATAACTCGTTCGCGGTGTTTTCACCCCATTTTTCAACCCTCTTTTCCATCCGAAAGAACCGTCTCGTTGATGCTCCTCGCGAATGAAAGCCAAGCCACCGGTTATTACGAACCAGGCCGCATAAATACGTACGTCCCGACGCGACGCATTCTCTCGCGTGTCTACGTTTCTGCGATTCCGTGTTTTCGTCCGTGTAAGAAACGAGTTGAACCAAGTAATTGGCGGCGGGCGTTCTCGTTCGGAGTGCAACGACATCGAGGGGCTCCGGCAACGACGACGAATCGCCGTTAACGCTGCAACTACCGACGACCGAAGCGTAAAAACTGCATCGGAGGAATCAGAGTGCAAAATACAACGAAGAGCGCAAGCTTTCGTTTTATAAAAATCATTGTGCGTCTGTAAAAATTGTATTGCAACGCTGTGAAATTGCGAAACGACCCCAAAAAAGGTTTCGACCGATTTGATAAAATTGGACTAGAGCGTAAAAATTAGGAAAAATTTGGAACATAAAAATAGAGTGCGAACTTTCATTCGCATATTTTACAAAAATCGAACTCAGATCTGGAAAATTGCAACGCCATAAACGCTGCAAAACGATTCTGACCATTTTAGTTCTAGCGTCGAATACGTGTTGTTTTCAACTGGGAAGAATGCTTGAGCAACTTGAGAACTTTGTTAATCAAAATTGCAAGAATTGCAGATTTGTTTTTTAATTTCTTTTTACAGGATGACGCAGAGTTTTTAAGTTCAATAGGTTGCGGATGAAAATACGTATTAATCATTAATTTACACAATAATTTAATTAATAATTAAAATAGTATTAATTTAATGTTTGATTTTAGAATTAAACGTCCCTCTCCGAAACTATTGTACGTGAAAATGTCAACCATTGGCAAGTGTTTGGGAAAATGTTCTCGATCGCAATTCTAAAAAACGAAATGGATCAATTCATTTTGCACGGAAAGAATATAATGTTTCGCGTTCTTCTCGTTGTCAATAGTTTCCTCAAAAAGTAGTTGTCTCAAATTCGGATGGTTATTTTAGAGGTATTTCCAACGAAAACGTTCCACCTCGAACATTTTTTGTCGCAGAGTGTTCCATTTCGCGAGAGTATTTTATAGATAGACCAGGAGAGGAATAATAAATGTGTAACATTTGAAAGAAAAATGTTGCTATTTGTAACGCCTAAGCATCTAAGATATCGTATAAATTATTAAAAAAAAAAGAAGAAAGAAAAAATGGATTCTGACGCTCGAAGAAAACCTGACTGAATATCAAATTACCACACAAACTTTTTAACAAATGAATAAGTTTTTTAAAATATTCCTCGAATTATTCAGAGCAGAAGAACGAAAGGGTAGTGAAAGAGAGAGAGAGAGTTTCTATGGTTTTTCTCTCTTGAATAATATATTTCACTCGCGTATTTTCGCTGATTACGTGCGCTCGATGTATATGATACACATGTATCTCAAATTCCGTATCTTCGAATTCAACGCGCCCGCGAGTCCGCAAAGTCTGTGTCAAACCGATCGCGCGATAAATGGACAAATCGACGATCTCGCGCGTCGAGAGACAATCAATGAAAAATGAAAAAATTCGTCGCCACTGATCCGGGGATCGATCGATAGCCCTCGTTTGTTTCCAGAATGCGTATGTTCCTCGTTTGGTTAATTCGATTTCTCCCGCGAGTCGGTAATTGCGCTCTGCGCTCGACATTGCGTGATGAAATTTCGGAATGCTCTCTCCCCGATCCGCAATCACACCCGATTCCGGCCCGCGGATTTTTTCTGGAACGCGTGCGCGCGTATTTGTTGCGTGCCGGTTATTTCTGGAAATACCGAAAAACCTCCGTTTCCCACGGCGAACGTGATAGGAATCGGTCGCGAACACGCGACGGACACGAGCAGCGTGAATTTAAAAATGTTCCGCGTCTTCCTCCTCGTTTCTTTTTCTCTTCTCTTCGGAGGAAGAGAGAGTGCTACATATTTCAACGCTTCTCGCACACGTTGCCTCGCTACGGATTATTTAAGCCGGGCTCTGCTGACGTAACCACCGCGGCGCGCGTTTGTTCCGACGAAGAGGAAAGACGAGCAATTTTTGGCACTCAGTGATCAATCCTGCGTTTCGATCAAACCAAGCGTTTCAATTGACACTGAAAAAAGGGGTTTAATATGAAATAACAGGGGGACGAAATGAAACGATAAGAGGGAAGGTGAAAAATAATCGAATTACCGGTTGAATTAAATTTTTATGAAATGAGAAGCTCGAGACTGAAATAAAAAATTATTAATTCCCTTTTTCAACTCGAATTTGTATATTTTCACTTAATTGCACTCGTAAATTAAGAAATTCAAAAGTAGATTCTTGTGTGTTTTTTCATCGAAATAAATTTTATTATTTGAATTAATGAAATTTCCAATAAAAGAGATACGCGCAGCTTCCAATATCGTGTTTTTCGCTGTTCTTCCGGCGAAAGCCGTTCACGCGTGCATTTTATTTTTAGCGATTCTTTCAGTACGTGTTAGCCGAGCGGCAGCACGTTCTTTGGCAAAAATCATGAAAAATTCGTTCCTCGAGCGAATCGGCGCGAGTCATCGTTTACACGCCGAACGAAAAAAACATTGCACGGACAATGGCAGTTCAGATTTGGCACTCGATTGTGCTGCGAAGGCAGAAAAGTCATAAAACCGAAGAACATCTCTCAGTCTATCAAATTTTCAACCGGAATAGTTGAAAGAATTTGTTTCGAAACTTGAAAGAGACAGAGAAAATAAAAAGTAATAATAAAATAAACTGCAACTCCTCTTATCGTTTCAAATATTTCATCTTCTTATCATTTCATACCTCCTTTTGTATTAAATTATTACTTTGTATTTTATGGTAAATAAAAAGTAGCTAAACTATAGAGCAAATTCAGATAAAAAATTGTCAAAATGTAGTATCTTTTGCAGCGTTTAATTGGCCTCGATGGGAGAATGACGCATCAATTTCCCACACAGAAAAGTTTCCGATCAAAATCGAGCGAAAGATTCGAGCAGTTTGCATACGAATAAGTAGATAGCGGAGCGTCGAATTTATCATCGGCGCTGCAGATGTATCCCACTGGTGATATTAAGAAGAGGAGAACTGGGACACGCGAGTGTCTCGAAATTCGGCGGACGGCGCCTCCGTGATTCATCAATGAAAAATTCGACCCAGTTGTCACTGAGCGGCCGGCATTAATAAGCTCCGAAAAATCCGGCGAGGAGAGCTCGAAGAACCCGAAGACTCGACCTCGACCCGAGCCACCATTGCCAAACAGACTTCTTCTTCGTTACGCTTCAACGTCCACCTTTTCCCTCCTCGATCGCTTCTCCCATCGAACGAACGTTTCTCTCCGCCTTCGCGAGACTCGCGAGATCGTTTGTTCCCGCGACGAATGGCCCGAGACGTTTCTCGAAATTCGAGGAAATCAGTCCGTTTGCGATCGCGTGCCAAAATTATGAATTCTCCGTCTGGTGAGTCACATTTTCCTCGAAGCTCGATTCTTTCAACCGCGTAAAACTGAAGACGAAAAGAGAAAATGATATTTCTTCAATTTTTTGAAAACTATGTGCTTTTTGCATTTTTCGCACACTCAGATGGATGACTTTTAAAGTCTTTCACGACAGAACAATCAAACGTCTAAATATCGAGAAGTCGAACTAATTTTATTTGACATTCACTTTCCCAATCCGAGTCTAAAAATAGGAAAATTTTTTACACATTTAGATGGATTATTTTAAAGTTGTTCCTTTCAGGATGAAACAATCGATCGTCTAGATATCAGAAAAATATTTCCGTCTCTCAATTTGAGAATAAAACAAAACGTAAGATGAAATAAAACAAAAAACCTGCTTGTACCCCAGTAAGATTCGTTTCACTGAAAGGCCTAGAAGTAACTGTTCCGACTAGGAAACGAAGACGACTCTTTTGCCATAAAATTTTATTGATGTGCAAACATTTGAATCGATACAAAACAAATTACAGGCGCGATTGCACAGTGCCAAACAACGACATGCCTCGAAGTCCACGCCACGCCCCCTCGCGAATCACGTGACCCAAATCGACCAATCGCTAATTTTCGTTGCATCAGCGTTGCACCTGAAGAGGCCCGATTTTCTGGATTACCTCCGCTAAAATCACTTTTAGTGATAAAATAAAGAGAGAATAAGAAGAGAAGTGAACTGACAATGAGAAACGACAACCCGTTATTTACCACTTTGCTCGATTTTAATAATCGATAAATTATTATACGCGTTCGGAGGAGGAGAGAGAATGGTTTCTTCACGGGAAGTTCGAAGGAAGCTCCCTTCCGCGGATTTCCTCCTTTAATCTCGAACAACTTTTTGCTCGGGCGGGTCGAATTAATTCAACCTCGACAAAAAGACGAGCCGCACCCAACAAAGTTTCGGAACACCTTCTTCTTCGCCTCTCGCCGTCCCACGGAACACGACCGCCACCGACCGGAAGAGGGTGAACTGTCGTTTCTCAAATCGATGCCGTAAATTAAAGCCAACCAACGGCTAGAATCCTTTTCAAATTCTTTTTACCCGGGTTAAATGTTCCGAACGATCCTAGATTTCTCGAATAACGGAAGTGGCGAGAGAAATTCGTTCCCTCCGCTTCGTCTTTTTATTTGGAATCTCCTTTGGGGCCATTACATCGCCGAGATTCGCGAACGCGAGTCTGTGTAATTAAATTTTTTTTCCTTCCATTCGTTCCTTCTTCTTCTTTGGAATTTAAATGGCGAACGGTGAAGAATTGGACGTTCTTGGACGTTCGAGGCAGGTGGCTTTTAGAGTAAAATGTATCCAATTTTCTATTACTGATTTTTGTTTTAAACTACAGAAACGAAATACCGAATATATGTAAATATTTTCAATTTACTGATTTCTATTCCAAATACGTGAGATCGTGATTTATCTTTTGTTCTAAATACAAGTATCTATTCTCATGGATTTTTGAACAATAAAATATCAATTTTCTGATATCCAGTCAAAGTTCCAGCTTGATAATTTGTATCGGAAGTTGCAGTAATTATCAAAAAATTCGTATATGTCAGAAATGGTGATTAATTCTCCGATTTTTTAAATTAAACATTCTATCGATTCTTCAATTTCATTTCATTAGATCAAAGACGTCTCTTCGCTATGTCCTAATTGTCAACTAATTATCTAAATGGAACTTTAAATAGACGAAGCTGGCTGTTTCCATCCTGATCGAATTGGAGCGTCGGAGCCTTGCAGAAAATTAAATTTAGAAGAAAGAAGTTCTAATAAGTTGGAAAATGTCGGCGTAAAAAGTTATAATTAAAAACGTAGGTGGAGTCAAAAGTTACGCAAAGGAGACGTTCGAAAAGGATAACGATTTCCTGTTAAGGGAAGGAAAATTAGTCTTCGATCACGTGCAAAGCGAAACGAGAAGAACACTTTAAACCTAATTGCGACAACAATTTATAGATTCTTAGAAAAAAGTTTTATTCACCTTTTCATTAATGAATATAAAATTATATCTACAATTTTTCCCTCGACAAACAGGAAAAATTCATATTATTCAATATTACTATAATTTACATTATTCGCTAATATTCAACATATTTATATTATTTTCCGGATAACTGCGTTCAAAAAGAATTTTTAAAATATTTAAACATTCGCAGTCTATTCTGCGCATTGCAATTTATAAAACCAACCGTTTCGAAGCTATTTTCTTTAGCTGTATTAAAAAAAAGAAAAAATAATTTTTGTTAAATATTTAAAAACTCGCAGTCTCTCTTCGTCGTATTTACCATTTCTCTGCGCACGCGGCAATTTACGAAGTCAACCAATATTACGTTGCCCCCGTAAAGCGCAATTATTACCTCCCTATTTTGCACTGTAAAAATTTTAACAGCCGTGAAAACCACTCGGGCGAACAACGAGTGTCGAGCTCGAAAATCAGCAATAAAAAGAAGATCGTTTTTTAAATGTCAATCGCACGGCTCGCAGGTCAAACGTGAACGCGGGGACGAAGATATCGGAGAGCGGGGACAGGTTTGCGATTCGATTCTCAAACTGCGTTTCTCAGTTTCGCGATGAGATTCGATTGAAAATTTTCCGGCTGGCCGAGCAATCGATCGGAGGATGTGCACGTGGCCACCTCTCGACGAGGCTGTTGATTCTATATAATGAAAGCTGACGGAGGGTTCAAGTTCACGAGGGCACGAATTTCCCGCAGTTACTTCGATCATCCCTTGTTTGGTCGATATTCCAACCACTCGGTTGCAATAACAGGAGGAAATTAAATTGCATTTCGCGTATTGTTTGAGATTTGAATGTTTGATCAACGTTAACAACCGAGAGGGGTTCTGCTGTTTCGAACTTAAAGAAGCCGATTCGGAGATCTCAGGTTAGGTTCGCACCATCGAGATTCGAAAATTGTGAAATTCGGAGATTGTGAAATAAACGTTCGAATTTGGGCACCTCGCGAGTACAAAGGTTTTGCGAAAAATTCACGCGTAAGTTTGCGAATAAAAAGAAATATGGACATTCGAAAGTCAGAGGCTTCGAAGTTTAAAAAATTCAAAGTCTCGAATACCCAATGTTAAATTCCACGGCAGATTTTCTTTCTTATTTTGCAAACAATATTTCCGTCAGTTCATTTCATATCGATATTCATGAAACGAAAATTTCGATGGAAATTAAGAACGATTGGAAACGCTCGTCAATTTCCAAACAATCCCACGTTTCCTTTGTTCTTTTCTATTCGTTGTTACGCGCGCATCAGTGATTTGATTTGATCGTTTAAAATCGGGAAAATGATTAATTTGCAATTTCGCGGCAGCGGCGACTCGGCCGCGAAACGCTTTCAATTCTGACGACTGTTAAACTATAATTATCAAGTGGCTTTTGAAAAACGATGAAATCTATTTGTGCAGCGAGAGAGAGAGAGAAAAAGAGAGAGACATTTAAAGCCAACGATAATCACATTTTCAATTAACTGATATTCAACGAGAATCGAATCTTTGGGATTATTTTCGTTGACAATTGAGGAGTTTATACTGGTTTACACAAATATACATAAAGATTTCTACCCCAGTACGATTCGTCTCACTGAAAGGCCCAGAAGCAACTGTTCTGACTAGGAAATGAAGACGACCTTTTTGCTATAAAATTTTATCAATATGCAACCATTTGAATCGATAGGAAACAAATTACAGGCACGATCGCTCAGTACCAGACAACGCCACTCGAGGTCTACGCCATGCCCCCTCGCGAATCACGTGACCCAAATCAACCAATCGCTAATTTTCGTTGCATCAGCGTTGCACCTGAAGAGGCCCAATTCTCTGGGTTACTTGCGCTAAAATCACTTTCAGTAATAAAAAAAAAATTTCACATCTATATTTTATATGTATAAATTTCACATATATTTTACAATTTATATATCTTTCCAAATTCGTTTCAAACGAACCATCAATACGATAAATACTTGAATTTGTAAAATTGTATCTCAATCAATTCGTTCAAACGAAACACGTGTAAAATAAAAATTGAATTTTTCAGAAAGGAGACACGCTCGGGGTTGTTCTCACCTCGAACGTTTTCAAATTCATTTTCCGACTGACGGCGAAGAAGCGAGAAGAAAAACGAGCGGGGCGTTCAACAATACGCGAATTCATAACTAAATCTCTCTTCGTTCGTTGAAAAATAAAAAAAAAAAAAAAAAAAAAAAAAAAAAACACAAAGCGAGAGATATCGATATTGGCGCTGCGGTTCAAAAAGCGATCCGCCTTTATTGCCTTTCATCGGTCATGGCTAACGTTTAGAGAACTGATGGAGCAAACTGAGTGTTTTCTTTCTTTTTCTTTTTTTTTCGCTCTTTACTCCTCTTCCTCTTTCCTTTTCCGCTTTTTTCTCCTTTCTTGATTTTTCAATTTTTCCTCTCCTTTTGTTCCGCGCGAGAGCTTCGTTTATTTCGATTTTATTCGAAAGAAAAGAGAAAGAGAGAAGGAGAGGAAAAATAAAGACGAAAAACGAGAGCGAACAAGGGCTAAGTAATGAACTACGAACGACGTTGTATATGGGAATGAAAGTGCAGTTGGCACACGCAACGAAAAGCACAGCGGCGTTTTAAATGAAGATAAACGATCAGGGTCAGTGGTATTGTTCAAGGAAATTGAAAGACGTTGCATGAACACGAGAGGCATTCAAGCGAATGGGAAAAACGACCGGCAAGATGTACGATTAACTGTTTACCAGGGGCATCGTTTCCTCGTGATAACGCGGTCCGTTTGTTAACGTTTTCTGCAGGCACACCGGCTACATAAATTGAAAGCTCGATCACCGGTACTCGAACGTAATGTTCCGCGTTTCGGATAACTTTTTCAGCGACACACAAAGATTTTCATCGCGATACTGTAATGTCTCTCTTTTTCTTTTTTGTGCTTGGTACAAGTTTCGAAATTTATGTAATTCCCAAAAAACTTTTTTCAAGAACTTCGAATGCGTTGAATGGAACTGAACACGCGTGAGTTTGTAGGATTTTTCAAATGAAATTTCACCAAATTGTTGAAATTCTGAATTGGAAATTAATAAAACAATTTTCACGAAAATTCTTTCAACATTCAAGTTCTCGCATAATCGGTCAATGGTTTCTTCAATTTGATCCGAAATATTTATTATACATAGAATGGACCATTATTGTACAAACACGGACTTCAATTCACGTGTCTGTGAAAATAATTATAAAAGAGGGATCAATGTTAATACTGCATTTCAATTATTTCATACATTTTTATCTCTTCAAGTGCCCGCAAGTTTCTCGTAAATATGTACATAAAAATCCACAATCTACTTACGATTCTCAATCCTATCGTTGAAACCTGAAGTCTGTCTTTCAATTTCACCCGAAATTCTCAAATTTTCAGTAACCCTCAAGTTTCAAGCGACATGTTTCTTTTGCCTTGCGATTTTCTTCTTCAGTCTTCAACAAACGTGTTACATCGTAAAATACAAAGCATCGAAAGCATTACGTACAATTTTTATTTATTAACATTTTTACTAATTTTACTGTTCTCGTTTCTCAATTTTTACTATTTAATTTATCAATCTTCCTCTCGACGAATAAAAATTGAAAATTCGCATTCCGTCCTTCCTTTTTCCATGAAATCGAAACCCCACCGAGTGTAACTATTCAAGATTACTGTTAATCTTTCTCCCGCGACTGGAAAGTTCACAACCCCCCTCCCCTTCCGCGAAGAACTAGTGGCGAGAAAAATCGGCTCACCTGGAAAACCTTTTTTGTAACCGGGGGGCAAGAACGCGGCCGGCGGCGTGATAGGGGGCGCAGCGTCCCAGCAGGGCACGACGTCCGGTTGCATGGCGTAGCCAGGCGGAAGTTCCAGCACCTTCTGCTGCTTCTCGCAGCGTCTACGTCGGCGGCCGCCCGGCGTGAACGTCTTCACCGCCGCGAGGAACCCGACGCCGCTCATCTCCTCCTTTTGGGATTTCGTGTTTGCACCCTTCGTAGCTTCGGCCCCTCCGATATCGCGGAACCCCGGAGTGGGTTTCAGAGCTCCACCGGTACGACCTGAGGCGAACGTTCCCCCCCGAGAAACGTTTCCCCTGGATCACCACGAGCTGGCTCGCCAAGCGACGGGGACTCTGAAATTTCCGCTCTGAACGCAATTTCGCGTGTTCACGATTCGCTGCCGTGTTTGGTGATGGTGATTTTGATGATGTCTGCGCGGTTCATGGTCTGCGCGCCGACTGTTGACAACGATCACAACGAAAAACAACGCGTTACGAACATCTCGAACCTTTGCCCTCGATTATTTTTTTTTCTTTCTTTTTCTTTCCTCGTCTCGTTCGATCACTCGACGTTCGCGAATTTACTCGGAAATTTCGAACGTTTTTCTTCCGTTCACTCGAGCGCAAAGGTCTGCTGAACGGACGATTCGATGAGGCGAACTTTTGGCGAAAGAAACTGTGCGTCGGGATGCTGATTGATCTCGAAGTGTTCAATGCTGGATGTAACTTCTACGACTTTGCGATTCGACAGCGTAAAATTTCGCCCAGCATTGAACAAATTGACCCATTCACCCGTTCGCAGAAATGTGAACTTGTCGACAACGACGAACTGACGAAGAAGGGTAAAAGTGAATTGTGCAAGTGGTACAATTTTCAATAATTTTCAACGATAATTTCGACGAAATTTTCGAAACGTTATCAATCTTTTTCGTGAAACAATAATTCAACTCTATCTCAATTCGTTTCAAAGTGCGAACTTTACTCGGAACACGGTTCGCTTTTACCTCCTCGCAAGCTTTCCGAAGCAGCGATTTGCGAACAGGTGAGCCGTCGTTTTATTTTTATTCGAACGAGCCTTCGAAATCGGGACCACGAGAAACGTTTCGGCAACGACGTTTCGTCACGCAGCGGCTGGGTGTCACTCGCGTGTCACTTCGTATCGACTATCGGCCATTAACTGCGAGTTCGTACGTTCGACGATACGAAATTTGCGATTTCGACACGAGTTGCATCTATCTATCCTGACCGAAATCGAGCGAGAAACTATTTGAATTAACCTTGTCGTTCATCCAACATCGTTTCTAACGATCGTGCGAGCAGTCGACGTTTATTCGCTCTACTTGCTACCTTGCGTGAATTAATTTGGAGTTAAATCACTTAATCTTGAAGTTTCTAATTCAACTGAATTTTTTAATTGGTATCTATTAATCCGAAATCTTAAGAATCTATCAGCTGCACAGTCTGTAACTCGATGGAAAATTTCTCGATAGAACGATACGACGTATGAGCATGTCGGCACGATTTTGCCAACGTTTCGAAATGACCGATCGGTTATTACGCGAGGTGATTAGCTGTCACACTTTGTTAATAGTTCAACGATACTGCTTTCCTACAGATAATAATAATGTTGCTGTGTGCGATTATCGCGTTTCTACGCACGCACGTTCCTAGCTGCGGAAAGAACAAAGAATCCTCCGAAAACACAAAGTTTAAAGTCTGAGAAATCGAACTGATTCTCTGCAGAGTAACAAAGAACGGTTCCTCGAAGAAGATTATTATTAATCGCGATTCAAGATATTTTCGTAAGATGTCTCGTGACGTCGGAGTTAAAAGTTCTGACATTGACGTTTTCACTTTCACTGCCGTCTCAAGTTGTAACTTTTCGCCATAATTTTCTATTTTTTTTTTTTTTCCTCCGAACAAACAAAAATCGAACCACTCTACGAAAGAATTTTAATTTCGCGGCCAGTTGACTGGCTATCACGTGTGAATTTATCGTTCAGATAAATTCCAGCGTTTACGGCTCTCCGTCGCAGAGAGTTTGCAAATATCTCCTCGATGCGCAGAGCAAACAAAACGAGGCATTAATATCGCGAATCGGTATTGTATAACGTCGGGCGTATCCGCGATAAAAAATGTCGTATTACAGGTAAAGCTCGACAAAGGATGTCAATATTTTTTGTTCAATAAACAAGCAACGTTCGATGTAGCGGCATTTGTACATTCCTTTTTTTTAAAAAAAAAAAAAAAAAAAAAAGAAAAAAAGAAAGACACGACGAGAGTTGTTTTATGCGCCGACTTTTCGAACGCGAGAGAAACAGTGTTATTGTTGCTGGTTAAATAAACGTGAAATTTACGATTTCCGCGTGCACGTTACTGCGCGTTACGATTCGAGCAGACGGATGACGTGTCAGAATTTATACAGGCGCTGTATTAACCGGATCGAAGAATAATTTTAAAATTTAGCCGCCAAATGTTTCTTGAAACAGGTTACAGCGGTCGCGTGCGAAGAATTTATGCCACGAGTTGAAGTCTGGAAAAAATTTGCTACGAATCAGGTAGGAATCATCGACCAAACAAAGGTGAGAAACTTAACACGAGATCAGGCGAATCGAAGAATTTCAAAATTCAATAAAAAGAACCAACGTTGCAACTAAATCGCGGAGGAATTTACTAAACAAATCACCAAATGAAACAAATAGAGGAGATCACACCGAAGAAATTCCCTGCAAATCGTAAGAGAACAACCCTGAACCTCCACTCGCTCTCGACAACCCTCAACTCCAAGAAAACCCCTTGCAGATCGAGGATTAAATAAAAAAAGAAAAAGAAGAAAGAAGAAACCTCTCGACGCGAGTGAAAAACACGCGTGGGACACCCAGTCGCCGTTGGCAACATGCACCTGTGCGCGGTTATTTGGCTGTCACCGGATGACCTTGACAGATCTAGCAGAGTTCGAAGGAGGCGGACCGGCGGCGGAAGTGCGAATCGATCACCAGTTGCGCGCGTGTACGACGTAAGTGTCAGGAGACCCACGACC
>KQ435840.1:876506-888352 GCA_001276565.1 Melipona quadrifasciata | reverse complement strand
CGAATCACGTGACCCAAATCAACCAATCGCTAATTTTCGTTGCATCAGCGTTGCACCTGAAGAGGCCCGATTTTCTGGATTACCTCCACTAAAATCACTTTCAGTGATAAAACTACTCAGATATTCGTTATTTCCTTTTTTCTCTCTTTCTTTTTCTATTAAATTCAGCTTTGACTGCGTAAGTTACACACATTCATCTCGCAATCGTGCGTTGGTCTGACAGAGAGAAAAAAAAAAGAAAAGTTTCAATCGACGATTAAAGCACAAACGTAAAATATCTATCGCGAAACATTTCGATTCAGGCATATTACACGCTCGTGTCTGAAATTGGTTAAATATTGGCCCGTGAAAGGAAAAAAGCCTTTTTCCTCGAGCGTAATTCACTGCCGCGAGCATGTCCTAATTAAAATTTTAAACATCCCGGAAATCGCATACCGAGAATAGTCTCTTTGAGTAAAAATAGAATTAGAACTATTTTTCATTCTCTTTTTTAAAGAAATCAATAACTTTTCGTTTTATTTCTCTCCTCTCTCTACATCAGTGGTTCCCAACCTTTTCTTTTTTTTTGCTCATACCCTACCCAAGCATTTCTAAAATCCTGATGCCCCTGTTATGCGACACATACACGATTCTTATTATTCAAAAAGTGAATTTCCGACGTGGAGCAAGTCCATTAAAAAAGACCATTAATTTAAGGTGAAGTCCATGAAAAAAAGGCCTAAACAAGCTTCCAAAGAACGTGAAAGAAAAAGAATGGGAAAGTTAAATTTTCATTCAAGGAAATGCAAGAAAATTCACTGTTAATAACTCGTTCTCGAATTTCGCCCCTCTGCATAATGTCATTTCCTCGCGACAGTCAAACGTTGAATATCGAAAAGTTTCATCGGTGGACGAGTGAAAGACGTCGGGACGAGCAAGCAACGTTCGTTAGCAACGTTTCGTCGCGGAGCGCTGATATTCCCGAGGCTTTTAACGGGCGAACCTTCGGAGAATCCACTGCCGTCGTCAACCACTTCCCAGGCGGGCTGTAATTTTTCAATCATGCAAATTAACACACCGACGTCGACGTGGATTCGCGTGTCATGCCGAACAACGACACCGAGTTGGCTGGCTCGTGACTTCGTTCATAAACGTCACTCACGTCAAGACAATACCCCAGTCTGCCTACTTTTTTTTTTTTTCAACTGAATTTCCAGCCTGACAGATGATGAACGTAAGTGCCAGCGGACCTACCAGCGTGTAATACTAGCCGCTCCGAACTAGCCGCGTTGATTTGTCGAGTTTCGAAAAAAAATAAATAAATAAACGTCCGTGCAGACCGAGGGCTTCCCGGACCGAGTTTCGCGAATCCGTGGGAGGAGGAAATTGTTTTTCGCAACGAAAACAATTTTTCTCGCCGCGTAGAAAGTGTTTGTAAATAACAATTCGCAAAAACAAAAAAAAAAAAAAAAAAAAAAAAAAAAAAAATGATTTTTTGGAAGCAATGAAACAGAGAGAGAAAGAGAGATTTGAATTAATTTCATTAAGGTTTGCTCTTTCCTCCTTTTTTCATTGAGGGGTTTGGATTTTCATTAAACTTTTGAGGGTTCAATTCGTGCTGCTAGAATGTTGTATGGATAATGTTACAAAATGATTGGTTTATTTATTCGCAGGTTCAAAGAGGATAGACTATTACGATATATGGAAGGAATATGTTTAAAAATTACGAATGCATTCCCAATTTGTTATACGCTCCTCGTTCAATATTATACTTTTAGACTTTTGGTCATTTTAAACCCCAGAAGGTTAATGAGCATCTTCTGCATCTTTACAGTAAAATTTACAAAATTTTATCATTTATTATTATTTATTATCGCGAATTGGATTATCTTTGCTCTCGCTCCTTTTATTAACTGCTTCTTTGAATTTTGATCGCACAGATAATCCAGTTGATGATAAAATAATTAGTTTACTCGGTACAAAGAAGATAATCTGTTGTGATATATTGACTAAATATGTCAAAAGGTACGCGTTTAAAGATGAATGCACTTCCAATTGGTTACATGCTCCTCGTTGTTAAATCAGTAAATTAAATTTTTAGACATTTGGTCATCTTTTGCTCATTCTCTTTTTGCTTTCAATTTAATTTATTTAAAAAAAATCACTTGGCTGTGGAGGATATCCAGTCTCCAATGAATATCGCGTAATTTTTCAATTAACTTTGTACCATTTGACTGGAAGAGCCGGGTTAAGTGGAGTCGGATTAGAAGCTAGAGGAAACAGTTGTTCGATTCTTTAAAACTCATCGAGGATCGTGCTTCACTCAAGACTGATTCCTAATACCGGCAGCAAAGAGGATTACCGAAGCAGCAGGGGGACCCTGCCTTTTTACGACAATCCTCTCAAGAAAACAATATTTCTCTTTTTGAGCGCGAAATTTTTAATACCGCGAGAGCACTTTTATCCGGGCCGCTGTAAACAATTATTTATATCAATCCCCGTAAAGATTCTTCAATATTGACTCGCGTACGAAAATCTAACGAAAAATATAACCATACTGATTTCCAACGAGGACAGAGTCAAACATGCACATTCGTTCAAATGCGTCAGTCAATCATCGAGATTTTTCAATTTCATCGGAAGTTTCCAAAACAGCAAAATACGACAAGTAGAATAAACTCACGTGTCGCGTGAAATTTCGTTAATTTATCTCGTTTTATACCTTTGTGCCGTGTTAAATAAGAATTAGCAATCACGAAAGGTGAAACGAGAAAGAGAAGAGAAAGAAGAGAATCCTCCAAGTTAAATGGCGGGGGGAAAGAGAAAAAGCCGAAACGCTCGAGAGACAAGTTGCACGTGAAATTTCAGAAAAGCGTTGCTCGCCGGTTTTTCATTCGAAGCCGGGGAATTTTGATTCCCCGGATAAAGGGAATCAAAGGAGCAGAATTTCACGCCTCTCCGACCCAGCCTCTCGTCGTGTTTCCGAGCGCGCGGCGAAAAGACGAAAGCCAAGCATGTGTGGGAAAACAGGGAGAGACGAGAGGACCGCGTTTGATGATTGATCGCACGAGTTGAACCCGACGAATCCGACAGACGACAGTCCGGGTCAGAAATGAAGGAAGTTGAAATATTAAATAGAGGAGGATCGTAGGCGTTTATCGATCCTCTGACGTCGAAATACAGCTAATATCTTCTTTCCTTTGACTCGATCGTTTGCTTGCTCGCGAGCGTCGGGTTCGTTCCGGGGCGACAATTTTTCACCGTTTTGAGGGCAGATGACGTTCAAGCTTTGGACGACAGTAACGCTTGAGTATCGAAAACAATAACATCAGTCGTATATACTTCTTCTCTTTAATTGTTGAATATCGAAGCAATTGAAGAAGCTAAATAATTCAAGAAAAAAATATATATATATATAAAATAAGGTTAATTGCGACTGCTTTTGAATCATCGTTCCTCGTGGGAATTTTGGGTACCTTTGGAAAGAATTTGTTTGGAAATTGAAGGGACAGATGCATGTTAAAGTACTTTATTAATTTAATTCTATTGAAAAGTGCCAAATATAAACTCGACGTGGACTGTTAGTCGCATAACTGAACTGTCACATTTCATTGTTTTCAATTGATGTATTTTGGTTAGTTTGACTTTAACAAAAAATACGTGGAAGAGGGAAAAAAAAAAAAAACGCGGGCCAATTTTTATCATTGGACGCCTTTGAACAAAGCTAAATTTCCACAAGAAATCTGGAAAACCATCTCTAACTTTAAATTCGCGCTCCGTTTTCAATTTTCAGAAAGAGATTTTGCCTCTGGCCGACGGGACAAACGAAAAACGCGTTGAAACGGAGTGAAAATTCCCAAAAATTTTCGACATTCGCTCCGACTCCACCGAGAATAAACGCACGATATTCGATCGAAACGTTTCACTTTATGTGGGAACTCGTTTCAAACGCAGCTTTAATAACTTCAATGGATGTCTACGATTGCCGATAAAAAAAAGATATCTATTATATTTTTATTATATTGCCAACTATTATATTGTATTACTTGATATCCATTGTCTTTTTATTATATTACCAACTATTATATTACATTACCGCGTCCCTCACATTACGTTTATTACTCCCAGAAGTAGAACTAAGGCTGAATTTCATCAAAATCGGTGATTAATGCTTAATAACATGCTAGGAATGTTCCCTTGTCAGTCCAGTCGAGTTCCAGTCTTTCTGTTTCTCACAATTGCGACACTGTGAAAAGCGTTCGCCACTTGAACGTCCTCTCGGCGCGTCGTTTCTTTTGCACACAGACGGGGGTGGAATCTGGTCAGGGTCAATCGGTTCGCATTGGCGGTTCTTTGATACCACATTTATAAGCTTCGACGTTGGCCAACGTTCGCTTCGACTATCTTCTAAACTATCTTCTGTCTCTGTACACTTGCCTCTGTAGGGGAAACTCGGTCAGGGTTGCTTCCTGGTTTCGGTCGCGAAAGAGAACGCTAAATTTCTATCGGTCTCCGCGAGAAATTTAACGAACATCCGTCACTCCCCTCTTTGTTTCGCCCTCTCGACTCGTCTTTCGAAACGAGTTCGTTGAACACTTTATTCTCCCGTTTTTAAACCCCTTCCGAGAGGATTTATCGCCGCTTTCGCGCGATGGGATATTTATAATGGTACTTTTACAAAAAGAGAAGACGTACGAAAAACCGTATATCGTACCACTTTGGAATAAATTTTAGGTGAAAATTGAAATGTTTATTAGGAATTTACCATCTTGCGCAGTGACGAAATTTTGACAATTTTCATTGGAAAAATTAAGCTCCCGCTATAAATAAATATTTTATTTGTACGTAACGTTATCTTTTTCTTATCAGTATTTATGTCTATTAATATTGTAGTCTGAATATTTAATATATTTTTAGACACTGATTTCTTCCAACAGGAGTTTCTATTTCTAAACTCGAGCTCTTTCTTATCGATTTCTGCATATTTAATCATCTCTATTTTTTATTTAGAGCAGGAGTTGGAATATTTAATTTATTAGAGATTATTAAATTTATTAGAGTTGTGCTCGTTCCACAGACAATATTTCTTTGGTTTATTTCGAACGCAGCTTTCAATATCTTATTCTCACATCTGTATCGATTGAATTGTTAATAATTTTCTATCTTCTTCAACTTCCACGTCCCAATTGTTGTCCACTTTAATTACAAATAATTTTCTACCTTCTTCGGAACTTTATAACGTTGGAAGTTTACAGCTCGATACATCTGCAAGTAGTTTTGCCAATGTATTCAGGAACAAACTTCGTTTAAAGTAGCATGTCTGCACATCCGGTTGGTTCAAATTTGCTTGCAGACAGTTTCACAGTCGTGTTTTCAATATATCGGACCAACAAATTTCTAAAGTAAATTCAACTGTAAAATCGACTGGTTTGCACGAAAATCGAAACGTCTGAGAAAGAGATAGTTTCATACTTTTAATCGCCGACTTTTCAAAACTTCTCCACAGAGAGAGAGAGAGAGAGAGAGGTGTCGATCTTCCGTAAACTGCAACTAATTAAAAGTCCGTATAAATTATTAACCCTTTGACTGCGGAGGACACTCGCACGGAACCATCAACGTCTGAAGTAACTTTTAAATCGTGCAACTAACGACAAATTGTTTGATAGAAAAATTGTATGATTTCAAGGGAGGCAAAAAGTCGCTGCTATCTTCGCCATTATTATTAGGCTATTTACTCATATTTACTCGTTTTCTTTCCTTTTAGAGCACACTGTCATTACATTACTTAGAAAAATAACGAATGAACAAAATCATAAAATCGAAAGTTGAAATAAATGACAGTTTATGCCAAGTCAATTCGCGAGATGCGATTACGCGAGAGCAGCGAAATTGAAAGTGAAGTATTAATAGAAACATTCGAACACAGTCGCTGACATTCAGCTATTTGCAGTTCCTACGTTACACGAAACGATAAATTTCGTGTTGGATCAATTCAGTGAAACGGCAAACGCGTTATAGTGAGAACAATTTACACATATATGCCTTTTGTGGAGGCATATTCCTTTAAATAAATATAACAAATTGCGAGATTCAACAAGAAACTGTAACAATAACTGTTCATTCTAATTTACGTGTAAAACAACCGAGATTACAATATATTTTCTGCCGTTTTATTTTTCTCGTTATTCATTTGCAATCAACGTTGCCGCTGTTAAAAACACGCGCGCCGCCACATACATATATTGATAAACGTGTAGGGGCGTACATAAATATAATATATAATAATATTCCGCAGTGAAAAGTAAAAATATATTGCGAGACTTAACAAGAAACTGTAACAATAACTGTTCATTCTAATTTACGCATGGAATAACTGAGATTACAATATATATTGTCTGCCATTTTATTTTTTTCTTTCTTCATTTGTAATCAACGTTGCCGCTGTTAAAACTCGTTTTTAAAAACACGCGCGCCGCTATATACATATATACACGTACATATGTTGATGAAACGTGTAGGGGCGTACATAAATATATAAATATATAATAATATTCCGCAGTGAAAAGGAAGTCACCGACTTCCACGAAACTTCAGAATTTCGAAATCGCGAGTTTCACGCTCGAACGAAAGAAGCCGGCGTTTGTCGCGGGTCCTCGTTCGTTCTCTGAACCTTGACCGACTCCGAGACGTCTGTCGAACGTCGACATCGAGATTCGAACCTCTTTTAACGGGACATTTTCGTCGTTCCATTGGACGGAACACGCGTCCTTCAACGTCCATCCAGTCTCCCCTGTTCCTTTTTGTTAGACATTACGTCCAATGATCAGGCACACAATAGCGATGCAAGTCACCACGGCCGAGAGAAACTCTATAGTTCCAGTTACCTTCAAAAGTTCTCAGGAAAGGAGAGAACGTTTGAAAAACACGATGGAAGTTGAATTTACAATTCTCTGTTTCGCTGTGCTTTTTTCTTTTTTTTGTTAATCCCGCAGCGAAGAAGAAGAGCATCGCTGATAATGAAAGATCGCCGATAATTTAAACTGACGTAATCTCGTGAAAAGGAGATCCACTTCGGTCTCGTTTCAAAGCGACAGTCGTGAGTTCATTTTCATTTTCTTCAAAAATGATTTTACATCTTTTTCATCGTCATCATCAAGATGTAAAGAGCAAATTCGCGACTGTCGATATATATTATGTACATAAAAATATTAATAAAATATATATAATATATAATTTTATATATAATAAACAAAATTATATTAATTTAAACGACCGACAATTTTTCATCATCATTGATACAGTTGTGCTGTTCACCGTAGACATTTGTCACATTTTTATTGAGTATTTGACGCGCGGGTCAAATAGTTTAGTATTTTACAATTTTTCGAAAAATACCCAACTTCAACGCCGAAGTGGGGAGAACATTCAACAACCGCGAAAAATGAAATCTAAAAAAATGCTCGCAGTCTGCGAATTAAAAACACAATTCACTGCTGCAAGTTGTTGCGTGAAAATTATTAATCTCGCAAGAGGGATCTTTTACTTCCTTGCTACATTGACTGCGCGTGCACACGCGCGTCAATTTGTTTCTTTTAATAAAATTTACACAACGTCGAACGAAAAAGAGAGGAGAGGAAAGAAGGAAACTCTCTTGCCTTGGCTCGAGGCCGCGGAAAACTTTGTGTTTCCTTCGGACCCCGTTTGTCCTTGACACGTTGCATTGTGAGTTTCGCGCAGAACGGGGCAAATCGGTTTATAAAAATGGACGCTGGAAAAAGCACCCTTGGTTTCAGAGAGGGAAAAGAAAACAAAAAGAAAAAAAAAAAAAAGAGAAGAAAAGAACGAAAGAACGAGAAAAGTATCGCGGATTTTCGAGGAAAGGAAGTTTGCTCGCGAATTGTTTATGGATTCCGCGTGGTCGGAAGATTTGTGCGGTGGTGGTAAAACGTTCTCGGTGATTTATTGCAATTGCGCGCTATGTGGAGATCCGATCGATTCGAGACGGTAATTAAGTATAATACGTTGGGGAAATATTACCGATAAAATTGACGAGCGACGAATGAAATTAGTCGAGAAATTTTAATCGGTCGATCGTTTCTTAACTAAAGACTCTCGTAATTATGGAATTAACAAAAGAATTAAGAAAGGTCAGTCTTGGTCTTTGAAAATGTAATTTGTATCATTAAAAAGAGATAATACTGAAGAAGACAATAGCCTTGAGGAAATAAAATAGATCTGCGAGGAAGGAAATCATAAATGTATTACATTACAACATTTTTAACATACTCGTTTGAATTTCGTTTTGAAATTTCTCGTATTATAATCCTTTGGCCATGACAGTCTCTTCGTTCATACACTTACGCGCCACATTAACGAACCTTGTAACATGAAATTCCAATCGAACAGACGAACAAGAACGTGCAATAAAATTTTTGCTCGTGGAAGAACGAGGAAGACAAGATTAAACTTCTTCGCGCAACCGGGACATATGATAATACTGGAACGTATTAAGAATATAATTGGAATAACAAAGGAATCTTCAAACGTTGCCGGGGAATGTTAATTAACGATTAATGCAAAGAGTTCACACACGTTCCACGCCGTGTAAATTAATTTTAATTCCAACGGTACGTATCCTCGCTAATGTAAACGACGCTAATGCGTTCGATTTGTTATTTCCCGAGTGTGCATAATTTATTGGCCAACTTGACGACGATTGACGTTTGTTTATGATGATTTCCGTTTGCGTCGACTACGTTCCCCCGGGCGTAATGGACCCACCCGTTATAAATAACCGTGTTTCGATTTGCCTGTTGACGCGGCGCGCGCTATCGCGATATCTTTCAATTCGAAAGAAAAAAATTTCAATTCGAAGCTTGGAAGAAGAAACGACGACTCGAGAAATTATTTCATTCTTTTAACTTGATGGAAATTTTTTTTTGGATGATTTCTATTGAATTTTGTCAAATTTGAAACCGAGTTAGTAATCCTTCGCTATTGTCCTTTGGAAAATAATGATAGTTATAGACAGAAAAAGAAATGGAACACGTGGGAATTTGACTTATTTGTTGAAATAACTTTCTCCCGATTTTCATAAATCATTTTATCTCCAATCTTTCCACAAAAGTATAAAAATCTATTAATAATAAATTCTAGAGTAATAATAATAATTTAAATTTAAATCTTGAAATTTTCTCTAATATCGTTCGGAACTGCAAATCATCGTCGTAGAAACGGAAAGGTGTAAAAAATCTCGGTGAAACGTAAACGAAAACGTAAAAGTGCTGCTTTTCAGCAGAGATATCCCGTAAATGTCAAACGACAGTGAAGAAAGCCGAGATGCATCAAATATTCAAGGAATTAAAATCAGAAGGGTTAAGTATCACCACACGCGCAACAAAGAGTTCTCTGGCGAATCTGCCGCGTTGGCAAGGATCAACAAGGACGATTGAAAATTACACAAAGAAGAAGCGTTGTGTCATTATGTCGGCGTGGGTGAACGTTGCGATCGCCGCGCGACCGAATTAAAAACCGCCGCCCACGCTGCCTACGATTAAATTAACAAACGGCGAAACAAAATTTCCACGACGCGGAAACTTGCCACCGAAACTTCTACCACGGAGGCTGGCAGTGTCAATACGACTCCCACTCGCCGCGTTGGCGAATAAACTAGACCGAAGGTTTGGTAAACTTGTCCGCCGACGTTCCAACGACCGCCAAAGAACGACAAATGGAGAAACCTCCTCAACGGGCGGAAACGTTTCGTCCACGCCGTATCAAAATTTACTTTACTTTCGCGGTAATGCCGATTGCTGGATCGGAACCGTCGGAGCGGTTTCCATGTTCTCGGTGAGATTGAAAAATTCACGCGAGCGAATTATTTCTGAGAGTTTGCGCAAACAGGGATATCCGGCATAGGTGGTAACAAGTTTCAATTTCAAAAGTAGAATTTATGCAGAATTTGTATAATTAACACTCGCAATTGCAAGCTTCAATTCTGGAACGTAATTAATTACAGTTTCAAATTGGAAACGAAGCATCTTACTTATTAAGCGACAAATTGCAAACAAAATATTTCATTTTTAAAACTGCCGCAGACTTCAAAACTTCTGCATTGATAATTCTATCAACTACGAAGCTCGCGGTTAAATTTTATTCGAACGGTCCCAATTCAACGACTCGGTTACTTTATCGACGAATGTCTCGCCAAGAGTTCATTTTCACTCGTTCGTCGTTCAGTTGATTCAAGGTCGGAATAAATTGCATGGAAAGTGACAAAGATGAAAGAAGAAAACGAAAATAATAACGAACGATCGGCGAGGGACGACAATATGAAAGGGAGAGAGAAAAAGAAAAAAAAAGAAAATATGAAAGGAGCCGCTATTCGGATGAAAATTCTACTCCGCAGGTTAAGGAGGGTGCAAACATTCCTCGAGGGAGGATTCGCGGGTCCTGAAGGTTCCCATGAAGCCTTGACCCCGTTTTTTTTTTTTTTTTGGTCTCGGCGTCGCTTTTGGGGCGTTCGACGATGGTCCCTGCATCGATTTATCGTCGGGGATGGAACCCCACCCTTACTCCTGTCCGCCGGAAACCAACTACGGACGAAAGAGGGGACAGGATCATCTCGAACTGTTCTGTTGCCAACGACATGTCCCGCCAATACTCGGGGTGCTCGATAATTTCGAAAAACTCTCTTGGTTTCTTTTTTCCTCAAAATTATCATTTTGATTTCTTGTAGCTTTTTTAGATAAAATTAAATGTATATGAACGAATTTTTTTTTGTTTTTTGACATATGCAAAATTTCATTTTATTTAAGAGTTTTAATACAGTTTTAATTTATGTCAATATATTTAACTAGAATATAGGTCAGGTTACAATGAGTTAAATTATTAAATCGTTAAATTTGAAACAGAACGACATTACTTGTGTAATAATTAGGTACCCCTGATACTAGACTCAGGTGTATTTCGCTCTTGGCAAATGAGAACTTGAACTTATAGATAGTTTTGTTTTGAAATGTTATATGTTTGGAATATTATGTTGTATTCATAATGTTATGCAAATATTCAAATCGTCTTTCTATACCAAATTCTTCCAATGGAATTTGTCTTTTGAAATATATTAGAAATTTCTCTAAATGAAACACAATATCGAACAATAGATATAGAAATAATGTCTAAATCTTGATGTAATATAGCCTAAAATTTATAATACCATATAACATGATTTAAATTTCGAACACATGCAGATTTTGAAACTCTCGTCCTTTGCTTCGACGTTTTCTAATTCGCGGAAACTTTCGTTTCGTCGTATTTTCCATTCGGAGGTCGGTTTGCGCGTAATCCACCACGCTCTTTGTTAAATGGGAAATTTTTTACTCTGTAATTCCTTCTCGGAATATCGTATTTCATATCTCCGTTTTAAATAACACAAATAGGAAAGGAAGGAAGGAAATCAATAACAGGGAAGATTCGTTTAAAAAATTGCCGCCATTGGAATTCGCGCGAGCCAAGAGGCCGCCCAGTGCACTGGAGTACACAGCGTGCAAGTTAGTGCATCGATATGTCGACATCGTGATTCGGTTCGAGGGTTAGCATTCATGCTCCAATTCATGCTCCCTATTTTCCCTCGAATGAGGGAATAATACTTGCCAGAGAATCCTAATAACAGATTCCTGAATCTTGATGACACTTCTCTCGAAAATATCCGACGAGAACGCAAAGTCCACCTTTGCGGCTTTTGTTTCTCTGACAAATTATAAATTATTTTTATAATTTGTAATTTATTGCAATTAATCGTATCTTTATAATTTATTAAATTGTAAAGGATATTTCGCATTCTAAGAAACATTTAAATCCGAACGTTT
>KQ435840.1:853850-874936 GCA_001276565.1 Melipona quadrifasciata | reverse complement strand
AAAAAAAAAAAAAAAAAAAAAAAAAAAAAAAAAAAAAAAAAAAAAAAAAAAAAAAAAAAAAAAAAAAAAATCACTAGAAGGGATAACGAGTGAACTTTAATCATATAAACTATTTGTTCCTCGACAAATAAAGTTCTACTGTAGAGTAAAATATTTAAGCACTAGAAATCAAATATATAAGAGGTGTTTTTCGTACTCTTAAATTTTTCTTTTTGCAATAAACGACAGTTTAATAAAACGGATGTTCATTTTATTCTGCTCTACCACTTTCTTAAATAACACGTTCTACGTAAATCAAAGCTGGTAGAAGATCTAGCAGAACATTGGAAAGTCGACTTCAGAGTAGTTGCACTTCCTACTTCAATGACGCAACTTCGTTACTATCGATAACCTCGCTATCCACGTTCCTGAAATTTCCAATGTGTTTCGAATAAGTAGCAGGTTTGTCCAGGTGAACGCGAATAAATCGATGGCCGTATGTAAATGTCGTCGACGCGTGAATATCGCCGGGAGGCCTTCGCAGAGGAGAAATTCGCGCAATTTTCATGACACGCCGGTCATGAACGCGAATAATTGTCGCGAACCACGGTCGGAACAATCGTGAAATGAAACAAATAAATTCGGAATAAAAGTCACCAGCTCGTTCTCTTTCAACTCGCGAGTTTCCTTGTTGAATTTTCATTGATTTTGACATTTTAACTAATCGTTAGGCTCTCGGAATGAATAGGTGGAAAATTTTGAAAAACAGAAACGTCGAGGTCATGCTGTCATAATATTTTCTCTCCTGTTGCCTGTGAATCTCGTAAATCTCTCTTTCTACGAAAATATCCTCCTAAATTCCCGTATTTCGCATTTAATAATTAAAAAAAAGAAAAAAGAATAATTAATCACTGATAACAAAATGATAAATTGCTAATTAATCTCGTAAGAACCTCATCGTCTTGCAGGGAACGTCGACGTCGGCTCCTAGCCAGATTAGTCTCATCTATTATAATGAGTAATCGGTAGTCGCAGTGGAAAAGGAACGTCATTAGTCAGACAGCGAGTTGCTTCTATTATAAACCATCACGTTCAGCAAATAATTCATTGCACACTGTTCCTCTCTCTCTCTGTTTAACGTTAATTGTAAAACCTGTGAAATCTTAATTTACAAAGAACTGACAAGCTCTTCTAAACTCAAATATACATTTATATTTCTGTATACTGTGACGAAACGTTAACTCTTTCAGTGTCGTATCTTGAGCGAAAAATACCGGGTCAAGTTGATAAGTAATTTGGTTACGTTGTGAAAAAAAAAGTAAAATAAGAATACTTAAAAAATTGTAATTACAAAATTTTTAAAAAGTAGGGAGAATTGAGGTGACTTAATTTGTATCGCTTTTTGGAACAGCAAGGATTAAACCCTCATAACTTATCAATCTTATCGCCAAATTTCCTCGAAAAACTCGCCGTAAATCTAAGAAACATCTTCTCACTCCAACATCTCTCGTTCGATCGAGAAAAGATCAAGTTACAATTAACCAACCGCAAACCAACCCCAGTCGTCTCGCAAAATATCGACGTTGACTCCTAGCCAGACTCCTAGGGTCGTTGGTTCCCGAACTCGCTATTTTCAATCAACTATTTACACGGTTATTTCTCGAGAAGAGTCTTGTACGCACAAGGAAGAAGGCTAGCAACAAGACGACTTTAGAAAACGGCCAGGAACCGGAATTGCGAGGGTAAAAAAAACACGCGGAGGGAAACGATTCGTTGTAGGGGTTGTTCGAGGCATCCAGAAGCCGGGTGTATCTATGGCAACCTGTTTTACGGACGAAGCAACGGCTCTTCGTCCCAGGGGCGCGTCGCGAATCAAGAAAATAACTCGACGCACACACACGTACGGTTCACGAACGAACGTTTACGAGCATCCAGACGGATATTTTTTCCACGCGGTCGGTTGATTCACGGGGGCGTCTTCCATCGGAAGCATCGATCCCTCTCTACGAAGGGACGAAGAATTTTTCCGAAACGATTTCGGAGCAGGTAACGAAATGGTTTGGCACTCGGTAGCTATTTTCCTCTTCCTCTTTTTCCATTTCATTTCAGTTTCAGGCGGGAGTTTGGAACTCTTCTTCTTTCAAATTCTATCCTTATCCCAGCTTTGGGAAATGCGTGCCCTGGCGCTCGAAACGGAGGCACGGCAAATTTGCAAATTTCGCAAACTTCCGGCTCCGAACTTTGAAATTTTGCAAATTTCGCTTCTGTCTCGGTTTTGGGAACTTTTGGTCGAGTTGACCAAACCCTTCGTGAAATAAATTTTGACGTGTACACTACTTAGGTGAAAGTGTGAGAATGATTTTATTAGGGGTAACCGTAAGTAATGTCATTTTTTGGTACTGTATACAAACATTTATTTCATTTGTTTAAGAGTTATTAATCTGTAATGTAACTTGACAGTAAGCACATTAAATGTCAATATACTTAATTAGAATGTAACTATGTTTAAATAAATAAATTACTGTTACTATTATTAGATGGCAATATTTATTAAAGTTGAAGAAAACGACATTACTTGCGTGTAATATTACTTAATATTACTGTCGGTATTAGCGACGGTTTATATCTTTTTACGGGGATCTACTTTATATGTAAATGTAATTGTAAAAAAACGTATGTGAAGTAACATTGGGTTGTGAAGTACGGCGTGCACGAACGATACTGGAATAATTTAATAAAATAAAAAAAGTTCCGCGTTCTTAGAAATTTCAAAAATATTGTGCAAAGTTGTAATTTCTACAACTACAACAGGTAAAGGCTGACACACCAATTGTAGGAATTATCTTTGACTATGTGTGCAGCTACAATGTATAAACTTACAGTTTGGCGAGTCCAAACTTGGACGTTTCTAAAGTCCAAAAATATCGAACGTTATCCAGAGATTTGCGAACTCTTACCTGAAACAGAAAAGAAAGGGAATGTACATTAGAAAAATTGACAATTCCCGAGTACGAAAGTAATTGAAACCAAAGAAGAAATTGGTACGTCACAAACACACGAGTCATCCATCAATGTACGTGATATCAATTTGTCTTCCCTTTTTGAAATAAAAACAACAGCAAAAAAAAAAAAAAGAGAACATTTTTTACAAATACAAGGAAACGATAAATAAACCACGTCCATCATATCCTACCTCAAGATCGCCCCATTTATTCCCCCGAATGAATCAACGTTCAATTGCTCGAACGGCGAGATCAATCAACGTCGTCCCAATCCCTCGAGCCCATTTTCCGCGAGCCATTTCACCAACCGATACGACTGTATCCCGATCGAAGACAGCGAAAAGGACAAGTGGACAACGTCGAATTAACCTTTGGAGAATCACGGCCAGGGGAGGGACAAAAGCGTTCCCTCGACTTCCGGTAACGCGATCGGACGCGCGGAACTCTCGATCGTCGAGAGGAAACGTGTTTCCACCCCATCGTCCTCCGGTCGTTTCAGGAACAGTGGCCTCGATCGGGAGAGACTTTCACGAGTGAACGCTTTCAGAGAGAGAGAGAGAGAGAGAGAGTTGCGCGTGACGTCGAACGAGCAGCCTCCCTTCTCTCTCCTTCTTCTTCGTTCCCGAGCCCGAGCTGTCAACGATTATGCAGTTGGAAAAATAGGGAGGCGTGTGACGTTGAATATTTTTTCCCCCCCTCCCTTTACCCGGTGACCCATTAACGTAGGCGACTGACGCGAAATGTATTTCGCGAACGGGAAATTCGAGAGGCGGTCTCGTTAAAAGCGCTCTCTCGACGATCTTTCCAGATTCCAATTGGATTTCTAGGGGAGAATTTAGAGGCTCCTCTCGAGGAATTAGAATTTTTCTAGATTTTTTTCTAGAAAAATTGGAACGATCTTGGGGAGAACGGAGACGTGATGTCGCGAGTGTTGAGAGAAAGATACGCGATTGGAATTGTTTTGGAAGAATTTTTCAAGTTGTTCAAAATTTAAGGAGCTTCGCACAGAGGAAATTGAATAATATTTTGAAAGAAAGGGAAATTTGATAGATCACGTACTGATTGAAAGCTGTGGTACAAGGTCTTGGTTACGTGTTACGCGCGTTCGTCTAACGTTGAACACGCGTTAACTGCTTAGTTCTGGAACAGTAATATTCATCAGAGATAATTACAGATGATTAAGAGACTGAATTTGAATGTGATACGTTCGTGCTCCGATCTGAAAGATAATTTAATCGACTACTCTGCGATCTACCCTGAGACGTAAATTAAATTCAACTTTTGTACGACTGGAATTAGTTTCACTTCATTGAATCGAATATTACAGACTTTTTATATTAGATTTCAACCAGAGATGTACGAGCATAATCTACTCTACAACTGTGGAATGTAATAAGAGAGAATTGATATCTATTAAAAAAAACAATCAAATAACATAATTGAATAAAATAACGTCACGTGTAATTCAATGAATAGTTTACAACATTTCAAATCGGATCGGAGAATGAAAATAATTTTACTAGAAAATTTTATACCGTTTCGTTTTATACCCAAATTTTACATTGAGTTACAAAGGGATGTATAAACATAATCACTTTACAACTGAAATATGACAGGAGAGAATAATTAGTGTCTATTCAAAAAAAAAATAACATCAAATAATCTTTTATATATATATATATATATAACGTGTGTGATTCAATGAATAATTACGTACACAGCATTTAAAATTTCAAACGTATCAGAATGAAAGTTTGCACGCGAGATTGAACGTGGAGCAATTATTTTTTCTTTAATCTCGGTGTACCGTAGAACTATTTGCTAGGACGACGATGATCGAATGCGGGCAGCTCTCGATTACACTAATCGTTTCGAACGTAAACAGACCGACAAATGCGACGCGTATGCGGGTAATTTTTACAATAGACGGCGTACAATTCTCTATAGTTTTTGGAAGATCGAAACTCCGATTTGTTTGCCTTTTAGCACACTAGAAACAAATGAAAGAAAGAGTAGCAGAATTAAAGTCCCTTGTCTTCTTTCTCCTCCTAATTCTCCCCAATTCGAAATGCATTTGTTAAAAATTAACTTTCCCTCACAAAGCACACCGTGATTGTTCAAACAATTTGTTACACTACACGGGGATACCATTCCGCGAGACACTCGCTGAATAACAACGTCAGAAGGGGGTGCTTCGTAGATACGGACGTTAAGATTATTCGGTTTTACGCGGTAGCTGGAAACGCTGCCGGCTTGAAACTTGGAATCAAGAACGTGGAATATGTAATAAAAGCGGTTGCCTCTCGGTGAAACTCCCTTCCTGGCTTCCCTTTGTCCGTGATTTCGCGTTTCAAAATAAACCGCGACTCCGCTCCGGCTGCTCCCTCCACTGTTAATAAACAATCTCATTCGTGCTCTTTTTAATGAAATGTAAAACTTTATCCCCACCGTTTATAACTCTACGAACGTACGTATGCTTTGCACGTGCGTGAAAAATTAATAACTTTCTCGTTGGAGTTATATTGTATTAAAGTTGCATACATAATAATTTCAAACGTGACATGAAACACGCGCGTCAAGAAGAAAAAAAAAAAAAGATCGTGAAAGTCAATATTATTATCCCGATTAAAATAACAATCTGCGAAACAGCAACGACTGGTGCTGGGGGATTTTTGAAGAAAATCATTTCTCGCAGTTATTTATTTATTTAACTACTCGACGCGTATTCTCCGCACGACAGTCTCGAGAGTTATTTAACAGGTATTAACAGCTCGACGAGAGGAAAGGATTAATTTAAATCCCCAAACGCAGCTCGGCCAACGCGAGATAACTTTCGCTCTCAATTTTCTACAGGAATTACCCTCCGCACATACGTACGTGTAGTTTTGATTGCACACTTTCCTTTTCCGCCAAGCGAATGTATTTCAAACGCTGTTAAACGTCTGTGCAAACAGTTGCAGACACTCTGTCTAAATTATCGTTATTGCGCAAATTAATTTTGACTATATTAAAGTCGATGAAGATTGTAAAATGAGGTCCGAAATAAATAAAAAAACTGCACGACTTGTACGATTCGTCTCACTGCAAGACCCAGAAGCAACTGTTCCGACTAGGGAATGAAGACGACTTTTTTGCCATAAAATTTTATCGATATGCAAACGTTTGAATCGATAGAAAACAAAATTACAGGCGCGATCGCTCAGCACCAGACAACGCCACCTCCTACTCGAGATCTACGCCACGCCCCCTCGCAAATCAACCAATCGCTAATTTTCGTTGCATCAGCGTTGCACCTGAAGAGGACCTACTGTCGAGTAGAAAAAAAAATCGAAAAAATTCGTTTCAATGGCTAAAGTGTATTGTGCGATTACAGCAACAAGAGGGTGAGAATTCTTCGAAATTTTACAGACGACTTTCATTTCCTAGAAGAATGAAAAGAGACCAAAGTCCGGAAAATGAAATTCCGGACAGAGAATGGACAGCTATAACGCGTGATTGAACGGATCGGTCGACCTATTATTACCGAAACTATGTTGCTTCACGAGACGAGACCCAATTAAACGCGTCGAACCGCCGGACGGCCGCAATTTCGTTCGGATTTAAGGGCGACGAATGTAAATGTTTGTGCGCGAGGAGTCAGCCGAACAAGCGGTCCCGTTACGTAAATCACCGTTCTCGACCGCAGACCGTCCCGGACGGTCAATTAATTGGCACCCGTTCGAACTGATCCACTTCCTCGGGTGCTTGCGTCCGAAATGCGTGCCGCACCGAATGCGAACGCCAACACGATCCAACCACCGATCGCTCGATTACCGAACGCGAGCCGTTTCTCTCCTCTTCTTCTTCTTCTTCTTCTTCTCGTTCCATTTTTCGGTCGAATCTCCAACCAGCAGATTTAAAGGCAGCTCATGGAGATTCGTTCTCCCCGAGTGAATTGGAAAAGTTTTCGCGGTTGGTCGATCCGTCGTCACGTTAGTTTGGCCTGTCGTTAAACCGATCCCCGGCAGTTTTATTTTCTGGCAGTTTCTTTTTCTTTCTCTCTCTCTCTCTCTCTCTCTCTCTCTCTCTCTCTCTCTTTCTTTCTTTTTTAAATCTTTGAATAGGAAGTGGGTGTCTCGTCTGCGTTTAATTTGATCGATCTTTCGCTCGACTCACGGAATATTTTCCGGCGAATACACTCGTTAATAGGCACGCAGAGCAAAAGTTTTTAATTAATCGCGAGTGTTTAATATTTTACGATACGCGCGCAGCGAGTGTGCTTAAAAAAAATTGTTGAAATTATTGGAAGCTTCGTGAAAATTCATTTGCCGAACGGCAAATTTGTTCCGCGGTAAATACACGAAAGAACACTTCATTAGTCGTAATTCACGGACACGGAAACAAACCGGAAAGTTGCGCACACTGTTTTCGTAGAATATTTCATCGTCGCTGATAAATTCTGAATTTTTCAATTATTAGATTGTAGAAGATGTTTTCGTTCCGAGTGGATTGCGAATTGAATGTGAAACACGAGTTTCAAAAATGTAGGAAGAAACAGTGGAAAGAAATTATGGTCGAGTAACGCAGTTTTAACGTTGCATAATTGCGAAATCAACGTTAGCCAGCCTGAAATTCTTAGAATGGCATCACCGTCAAGTTCAGGAAGTTATTTCAATCTGTTCACTGTGTTTGCACGAATCAACAAACTCTATCGGTTTACAAGAAAATTGAAAGTTTGCTCGGTCGAAATGACACCCGAAATTGGCGCAACCCGGGAAATTGAATCCTTTCGAATCAACTGAAAAAAAAAAAAAAAGGAGAAACAGATAGATGGACAACGAAATAAAAGCAACAAAAGCCATTCGACAATTTTCTACGCGGTGGAAGTAATACTTGGGGAAAAAAGCATCGGAATGATAAAAAGAAAAAAAGAAGAAAAAATATTGGAGATATTTAGAAACGTCGCTGCGAATGTTAAATGTCCGCGCAAGTATCGCAACCTCGAGGATTGATCGTAAATTCATCGAAAAATTCACAGATTCGAACCCTTGTCCGACTGTTCGGGAAATTTCCTTGGAATTAAATGTTGAACGCAAAATCGCTTTCTTCCTCTCGCAGCCGCGACGAAAAAAATTTCACGTCAGTGGGTAACGAGAAGAACCGAACGTATAATAGTTAGCAGGAGCTTTCCATCCGGGCTCCCTCTTACGAATTATATTTAGAAACTTTGAAAAAATTCACGTCTTGTGTCTCCAAGTTCTGAAAACTACACTTCAATTTCAGAGCTATTATTATTAAAGTAGCTTTTTTTTTTTTTAAATATTCCGTATTCCACATTTCTGGAAGAGTAAAAGGTTTCCCCAGAAACTCGACGTTCGTTTGTCTGTGAATCGAACTCATTGGAAATTGGAAATTGGAGAAGAAAATATCCATGTAATTAGAGAATTATAAAGAAGAATCGATTGGAACGCTACAATTAATTTTTCAAATACCTAACCTAAACCTAACCTAAACCATTGAGCCATTCAAGGCTCAAAATCAAACAAGGATACGTGAACAATTGCTTCGCTTGCTCCATCCTCCGTTTAAACATTCGCCGGAACTCGCGACTTAAAATTCACGGTTTCCGGCGACTCGCCGAGGAAACGCCGCGAGAATGATCGCAGCCAGATAGGACAGCGCGCCGTGTTTCACCTGGTGTCTCTCATCTAACTTTGACCAAGTTGTAATCGAGCTAAGTAGTTTAACCCTCGCCATCTAACTCTCTGGCTAACTCCATTAACCTTACGTCCCGAAAATACCGCGTTTTCTTCGCCTCGAGTTAATACGCGACCTTCGTAATCGCGAAATTGAGTCGCTGGAAAGAAAAGGGTGCAAAATTCAGGTTACAATTGATAACAGACGCTTAGAAACGGTCGGATCGGAGCTGTTGCGGACTTTGAGAGACGCTCGAGATTTAGATTGGTTTCGCGATTAGTTTCCAAGTTGAAACGAAGCGCGAGCAGGTATTAATCGTTTCGTCGAGCTTCGAGCTGCAGCGAGCAAGAAGAACGATGATATAATTTGTAGCGCGACGATTTTAACGATTTCAACGAACGTTAATTCCTCGGGATTGGCGTTCAACAAATTTCGACCGTGACAATCCCCGTTGGACAACAAAAATTTTATCACACACTCGTTGAAATCACCATACCGCGTAATTATACATTTCATCCTCGAATGAGACGTCGAGCCGTCCCCTTCGAACCTCGGCCAAAGCACCGACATAATAAATACTCGCAAATTCGAATCTCGTTTGCAATTCATCATATCGCGCCGCTCGAATAAAACAACGAAATCCAGGAATTTCATTTTGCGCCTGAAAACAATCAATCACGTAAATTGCCAAAACTCGTCGAGAGAAACGCGCGTGTCATTTGCAGAAAAATGAATCTGATTTTCCGGGGAAAACGAAACGAAACGAGTTGGTAGTTTGTAACGTTTAATGTTATTTACTAGCTTTACTTTATCTATTTATTGTCGTCAGATCTTCGAGTTATCTCTCAGAGATAAAATAATCCTTTCTCTTCAGGGTTGGAGGGTTCCTCGATGGATACGCGTTCAACCTTTCGAACGACGGCGTACCTCGCGTTTCCCGCGAGTCGTAAATTTAAGAAAAGAGAGGAACGGCTCAAGAGCCCGTGGAGCGTGCTCTCGAACGCTTGAAACATCTTTGTTTCCAATCCGCGCGCGTCTCGTCCTTTAATAAACGGGGGAGAATGGAACTTGAAGGGAAACACGGGAAACTCGCACAAAACCTTCAGATTTACTCTCTCGTTCGTAATGAAACGCATTCACGTTTCACCGCGCGTTCCGCCAGAATCGTGTTCATTAAATTCGCCTTTACGAGCGGGTTTGAAATAAAATTCGTAGGTTGCGAATTTTAGGTGCGTTGTCGCTCAAAAGTTTCGAGCACCAATTAACCCCTTCCGCATTCGAAGAACAGAGTCGTGCCGACTGTTTCCAAACTATTGTTTTCGTATTTAAAGCAAATCACATAGACGAACAACGCGATTTCGCGCAAGTTTCCAAGGAATTGGGATGAATTTTTGAACGAGACGGACGAGGTTACAGCGAGGTACAGATTCGTAACGTTTAAAATACGAATTTCCTTGCGCAAACGTTTGTTTTACGGTTTGACCTGGCTCGGTATTATCCCGACCGAGGGATTAACCTCCGTTGTTAACAATATCTCGCATTAATCGAGGCCATTAACCGAACAATTCGCTCGCGGGATGGAATTTCACGGATCGGTTCGATACTTGGATTATGCACAATTATTAACACTGAACGTACCTGTCTGTACCGTAACCGATCAAATGACCGACCATGAAGAAAAGATCTTTTTGCAAGAGTACAGGTGATCAATTTAATACAGGAAACAATGCGTTTACGCAATAATTATATCTTTTCACACATTCTTTTTTTTAACGAAAATTAATCGAAATAATAAAAAAAAAAAAACTGCACGACTTATACTCTAGTACGATTCGTTCTGACTAGGAAATGGAGAAGACCTTTTTGCCATAAAATTTTATTGATACGTAAGCATTTGAATCGATAGGAAACAAATTACAGGCAAAAGACAACGCCACTCCTACTCGAGGTCTATGCCACGCCCCCTCGCGAATCACGTGACCCAAATCAACCAATCGCTAATTTTCGTTGCATCAGCGTTGCACCTGAAGAGGCCCGACTTTCTGGGTTACTCCCGCTAAAATCACTTTCAGTGATAATAACAACGAATGCAGAATTTTACATCAGGCGTTGGTTTAACGTTTAGTGTTAAATTCTGCAACTTCTCGTAATTTATGCAAATTACGCGTTACTCGACGAATTGAGAAGAAAATTCGCAATTTTGTGACCCCGCACAATAAACAGAGTTATTATTGCTGAAACAAACGAGGATAACAAAGCACTTGCACTGTTAACGAGAGGCGAATCAAAGTGCTTGCTCGTTCGTTCGAATTTTCCAGAATTTTCTTTCACGCGAGAACAGAACACGTTCGATCGTCAACGATTATCAAATTGACATCGGACTACGAAATACATCGTGCACCACGCGATAACACTCGTCTACCTACGATTAATCATCGCGAGTGTCGAGCCACTCCAATATCATTACTTCTTTCATCAACCCTTTGCCCTCGAAAACATTTTTCGTATCATCTGCCAGCAATTTATTTCACGAAGCGTCGCTTCTAAAATAAACTGACGTAGCGTTGGAAATAATCATTCAAATTGTATTTAACGCGAAATTTTGTCGATTCTATCTTTCGTGTGACGATATCGTTTAAATATGAAGCAATCGTCAACGTGCAAAGTTTTCTAGAACAAGTATGATATAGAAGAGTTAATGGTACAATACGTGGTTTCAATCTCTGGCAAAAATAAGGTCCTCCGCCAGCTCTTGAACTTTCGCGAGAAGCAATAAGAAGTCCAATTCATGCAAATTATTCCAATGAGTGTCAACTGACTCAAAGAAACTGTCTTCGGAAATTTCTTCCTCCGAAATTCTTTTGCACTTCTTACGTCGTTATTATTAGCTTTCACTCTGTTTCAGGCGTCTGTTCAGATCACATCGCATCATACAGCAATAAATGTATCTATTAATATTATTTAAATGAAATATATATTCCTCACAAAATATTATATATCTATTCTTTATAAAAAGAGCAAGTCCAAACTGTTGGCTAGATTTAGGTCCTCGGAAGGGACAGTTGAGTTAGCAAAGGGTTAAATATTCATCGGCGAGGAACAATCAATCCTTTCGTCTCGTTGTCGCCGAAAACGGGAGTTATGCAACAGCTAAGGCCTTGACCTTTCATCCAGCTAAATTTGTTCCTCGTCTAAAGTTATCGACAGCATCGATAATACCAGATATCAAGCTTTCGCCGGGCTTTAATGAGAAATTTCATCTTCGAACGTATTCACGATGTTTATCCCTTGATGGCCTTTCGCGTTGATACGCGAATACGGAAAGTTGACATCTGAACACTGACGCGAAACGTGAAGAGAAAAATGAAGGGGAAGGAAGAAGAAAGGAATTAAAAGCGGTGGGTGACGCAATTGCTCTCGAGCCTCTCTCGCTTCTTTTTGAAACGTCGCCTTTCCACGAGTCTGCATGAATTTTCCAAGATCCCGGACACTCTGAATACGTCGCACCGCGGACGTACGACGGTAACGCAAACCTCTCGACGTTTTAGCTCAACGTGTACAGGGTGTGCCGCGAAATGCACGTCGCGAGGAACGTGATTAAACGCACATTCGGCGAAAAAAGAGAAAAAAAATTGAACGACCCCATTTGGAAGCGTATAACGAGTGTTTTTCTCGAGGACGAGAGAATTTCGAGGCTTACCGACGCAACGAAATATACGTACATTCGTGCTAAATGCGTTACAATCGAAAAATTCTATTTGAAGCACTTTGATTGTAAAACTTTATCGAAAAACTCCCGATGAGAACAGATAAATGAAGGTTCGAAGTGGAACTTGTCAAACATAAAGCTGACAATTTTTCTGTCGGACGAATAGATCATTTGTTCGTCAATATTAAAAAGGTTCTCCGTTTTTTGTAACAAATACTGATCGTTGAATACTCGAATGCAAAAATGGATTTTTAATTAAATGTTTCGAAATGATTGTCCCTCCCCATTGATTCTAAAATACACGTTCTTGGAGAACCACCAATCAAAAGTGTGCGAATTGATTCTGGAAAGAGAGAACGCACTTCTTCCAACAAAAATTTCACAGAAACACATATCTTTTTCGAACAAAAAAATTTTCTCTTAAACAACGAAATTCCTAGTTGTAATTTTTACACAAATTTTTAGATCCCTAGTTATAATTGTCATAAGCTTCTTCAGACATCAAAATTTTAATCGTTTAAAATTCCAAGCGTGTACGTTCGTCAAAAGTTGTCCCGGACACTTTTGCGAGTGTCTGGATTTCTGCATAATATTTCCTCACAGTTTATATAAATTTCAACGTTCTTCGCGACACCCAGTAGACGCGTGATTTGAGGTCCACGCTCGAGTCGAACGAGAGAAAGGCCAGCCAGGCTGAGGCCGCAGTCGTTCTAATTGTTTCCTTTCAGATTATTTAACCGGTCGCGCATTCAAAGACATTAACGAGCGAGTTCCGCGAGAGTGCGCGCACACTCGCGAATATCATTTATTCGGATTCATCTCTTTAACCTGGTTGCGCGAATTGTGGCCCCCACGTCCGTTCATTAAACATCCATCTATCTGGCCGGCCTCGATTGCGCCAGCCTTAAAACGTACGATTTCCTATAAATAATAGAGCCAATAAATATTAGGTCGTGTAACTAAATTCGTTCTCTTGGGATATTAAAGACACGCGCTATAAAAAATCCAATGAACAGTATACGTAATCCATTCGCATAAAGGGCCGTGTATGGTGTGGATAAATGTTGCTTATAATTGTAAATAGAAATGATGCAAATTGAGTGAAATATTCACTGTACTATTAACATTTGAAATGTTAATCATTTCAATGTTCTTTACAGGTAATGTACACGCGTTACATACAACTTTTTGATAAAAGTACGACACTTCATTTATTTGCAAAAGAATAATCAACCACATAATATACGTTAATTTTTGTCATGATGGTGTGAACTTGCTACACAACCAAATACATTCATTTTATTTGCATTTTATAATGTTCTGATCTGTCAGTCCTCGTCTATTTGCATTGAAATCAGAAAACAAAAAGCTACTCAACCCTTCCTCCTCTTGCTCTTATTCTAGGATCAAAGATGTTATTCCAATTTCGAGTTCTTTTCTCGCTGTTCACCCATAAAGAAAAAGAAGGCAGCTTCCAACCAGAAACCACTCATCGAAGAAAGTTAATCCTTTGGTTTCCGCGCGAATCGTCTCGAGACTGCTCCGTAATTTGGTCATTGTATAGCGGAGTTTGGCACTAATGTGTCAGGGCCGCGGTCGGTCCAAGGACATAGTTCACGCGTGTCCTTTTTCGAGGAGCCGCGTGCACGCGACAGCAGCACGTGCCGCTTTGATACGTAAAGGTCAGATTTCCCGAAAGGAAGAGGGTCGGTTGCAAAGGTGGAATGCATTACCTTGCAAGAGAAATTGTCTCGGGTTTCGACCTTTGTTTCGAGAAGAAGCGTTCATAAGCAAGAAACGTCGTGAGAGATGATGGAAACAAATATTGTAGGTAAAGACAAATTTAACTAACTGGTTTGAAGTAAATATAAAGTTTATTAATTTAGAAAAAAAGGAATATTGAAAAAGTCCGAATACAGCGGTGACGAAAAGATATTAAGCCCTCGCTATACCTTGCACGCGCTGTAACAACTCGCTACTGGCGGACCCTTCTCCCTACTTTCCCAATTGCGCTAGCGCTACCCCCTCCACTGCATCACCGGATCTCCCCACTACTCGAAATTTCCTCATCGTGTATAAGCCCTACTGAAGCAGTGGAGGGGGTAGCGCTAGCGATCAGGAAAGTGGGGGGCAAAGGCCGCCAGTTAGCCACCTCTGATCTAGCTCTGCGCTCTATCTTGGTACTCTCTCTAATTTCTTCACGATCTACGCTACGACTTGATACCGAAATCAATACCCTTAAAATCTTCGTCTTCAGATACACACAATACTTATGTCTCGAAACTTGCGCGGTTGAAAACAAACAGTCCCAAGCCTGATCTTCGCTGTGACAATCGCATGGGGCACGCAGCAGGCGACAATTGCCTCGCTTTTACAATTAGACCGCGCAGCGATATTTTCAAGAAGATATTTTATCGCTGAGTTTGAGCAACGGGAAGGCAATTTAATGTTGTCAACCAGAGAGAACGGGTGGAGAAAAATTGCTAGGAAAACGTGTCTAGAAGACGTATTCTTTTGTCTTTCGATTTTGACGAACGGATCTCGAGAGAGAAATCGATCTCGGTGAAAGAAAATAAATCATTTTCACGAACTTTTGTCTCAAAGTCGGACAAAACCGGGAGAGATATTAATACTGTCATCGAGAAAAATGGTCGGAATAATTCCGCGAGCATCTTGGAGCAACGGGAGGGGGAAAGATTAAAGTTCCTTTTGTTTCCCGATTTTTGTACTTTTCTCGAAGAAAATTACGGAGAGATTGATGCTGTATCTCGGCGGAGGATGATCGGAATAATTTCCTCGTATTTCTGTCTCGGGACAGAAAACAAACGAGCAGGAAATAGTATCATTTCTCGATAACAATGCGTCGAATAATTCATTCAATTTTTCTCTTTTCTTTTTTGATATTCAAGTGGAAAAACGAATGGAAACAGGTCCATATTTAACGTGAAATCACTGAACGATGCTTCAGGCAGGCATTTATTTTCTGACTTTGGCGCACGGGGAAACAGAGAGCAGCGTCGGTATTATCTTGTAAAAGATGCTTGAAGTAGGTTCTCGCAGAAAGATGATTGAAATAATATTTTTCATCCAAGGTTGGAAGAGAAATGGAAACGAATTAATAATGCCTTGTAAAAGGACGTTTGGAGGAATTCCTTTGCGTTTCTCCGGCTCGGAATTGACGTTACCCCTCCTAAATAATGCCTCGAATAGCCTTTTTGTTCTTGAGGCGGAGGAAAGACGAAGAATGGTTGATAAACATTGTCGTTGCGAAAGGATAGGGTGGCTTTTTCGTTTGCTAATTCTGACGCAAAGGGAAGAGAAACAGCGGAAAGGTCGATACCGAGAAAATGCTCGAGACAATTTTTCACCCCCTTCTTTCCTTATTATACAGTTTAATATTTTGTTTCAATTTCATTTCGATTTTAATCCTTTTCCTTACTCTACGCAAGAAAATAAATAGAAAGAGGGTTGATATAGCCTTGCGGAAAGATAAATAGGTCGGAATAATATTTTCATATTGTCATTTTGGCGTGGAAGAAAAATTTTCGCCATGCGAAAAGGTACTTGGAACGACACAAGGCACAAAAGGACTCGCATTCACCTGCGAGAGAATGCTTTGTGTAATTATCTCTGTTTCTCTAACGATCAATCGGTCAATATGGTCTCAATGTCGAAAGATATTTTTTGTAATTTCAAAACGGAGCTTTTAGTTAATTAATTTCAATGCGTCATCGGAATAATTTTACTGGGATTAATTCCGCATCGTTCAGTAATATCGTCTGGTGTTTATGACAGAAGTTGAAATTTCGCGAAACCCCTAAAACTTTATACCAAACGCTTTTCGCGTCGCAATTAGGCAAGTTCTGAAATCAGCGAGTTTTGTTATTAACTACCGCTTTAGTAATTAATCCCCTTCGATTTTCATTATGAGAAGAATTAACTTGCCAGCTTAATATCAACTCTAATAAGAAAATCTTTCCATAATCGACACAATTACCGTCAACTGAGTCGTTGAGGGCAAATAACCTTGCAACGTTAACTGTATTACTGTGAATATTAACGAAACAAATAATAAAGCTTCGGTACACTTGTAACTACAGTACATTTATCAAATATTAAAGCACAAATAACACAAAATGCGAAATGACAATCAAAATTTTCACATTTTCAAATCTGACTCAACTGAGTCGTTGGAGGCAAATAACCTTGCAACGTTAACTATATTACTGTGAATAATACAAAATGCGAAACGACAATCAAAATTGTCATATTTTCAAATTTTCTACAATGTGAATAGAATTGCAATTTCAAGTTGATATAACAACGAGATCAAGGTTTAACCTTTTTCAATTTTGTAATTTTAAATTACAATCGGTGCACTTTCAATATCTCACGCATTTCGATTCTACACGTTCCACGTGTTATTTCAACACCCTTCAAATTCACGCGACGCGCAAAAATCCGCACAAAAGCCCGACAATATAATATTCCGATACATCAAATCAAATATCAATCTTCTCCGCGTCTCTTTTAATTTTCCACCTTCGTATTAATTTTCCTTCACACGCTCTCTGTCCATTGCCTCTATTTTCTGCGCGTTCCAAAAAAAAAGAAAAAAAAAAAAAAAACAAACTGCAGAGAGAGAAACGGAATAACGTTGGAAAATTCATTTTCATCCGGCGAACGATCTGTCGGAATTAATCGGGAGTTCTATCGATCAATTATCGGCGGTGTTCGGATTAATTCAATTCTCATCGAGTCCCTTTTTTCGTTTTTCGCCGACGCTCGTTCGGCCTTCTTCCGAATTCGTTTCGCGTTCGCGTTTCAATCTGCCCTCTCCTTCTCCTGCACCTTGTTCGAGCAGCGAAGCAGACATTTTTATTCGGCCAGGAAATTAAAGATCCGGATCCGGCTTCCTGCTCCTTTCGACTATCTCTTTGCATCGGGGAGTGTTACTTGTTGTAAAATCCACGTTCCCCGTCGGCTTTGCCTCCACCCTTCCAGCATCATCCTGGATTTCTTAAATTATTCGCGTCACGTGACTGACTATATTTTATTTACAAACTCACAAATATACCAATGGCAAACTGCTTTCAACGTTACGAATAGAACAATTTACGAGAAGCCCTTTGCCGACTGATTTCACACGATTTTCAACCCTGTTGCGTTCGTTTATCTATTCTCGAGTCATTTATACTTTTATAGAATTAAAAAATATCTGTGGTTTTTCTAGAATTAAAAAATATCGCTTTTTCAGCAAGGAACTGTTCCTCGACACGTTATAAACCCTTGCTAAAGCAGAATGTAAGATTGGAATGTAAAAATCCGAGGATTGTGTCAGAATTAATATGTTACTAGATCGGATAACTGAAAATTCAAAGTTACTTTCTCCATCTTCAAAAAGCTCGTATCTCTCCCGCAAATGAAAAATTCCTGAATGTCGGCACGCAATTTCCGAAAAACCCCTCACTTTCCTCGACCTCGCTCCGAGCGCGGGACGAACGTTTCAGAATTAAAGCGAAACTCAACTCCGCGCTACCACGGAACTCCATGGAAATCTTCTAACCCTGTAGTAGCAAGAAGTTTTTCGAAAAAAAGCTCTCCCTCTCTTTTGAAAAATGTGAACTATTAAAGAAATTATAATCCCGCTCCAAACGTTTACGGACAATTAAATAATCGTATGCCACGCTTTTATTCGTTAATCGGTAGACATTTTTTAAAAGACCTTAAAAAAAGGTGGAGATTATTGCAGCGACGGCGACTGACAATCGAAACGAGGTATCAGTGAATAGGCCATTTTCTAATATTTTTAACTCAAAGAAAGAGTGAAATATACAATTGAAAATCTTGAATACTTTGAAAAAGTTGGTACCTCTCATTCGGTAATTACTTGTAGGAATAATTCTAAAACTTTATTTATTTTTAGATTAACCTGGAATCATTTTCATTGAAAACAAATTTGGCAATCGCCAAGATCGACTAAAAAGACTGAAATTTGTCCTTATGGATCGCTGATCCTATAACGTTCGAACAACGACTCGGTTGATCATTATAATTATTTTGAAAGAAATTTCACTCCAATGAACAAAGTTCTATCTTCCAAAGTTACAACAAATGAAGTTATAATATGCATGTATGTACGTGTGTGCGTGTGTGCGTGTCTGTGCATAATTTCATGTCAAAGGGAGAACGCGTCATAGAGAAATAGCGGGTGTATTCCGCAGGAGAGCCACGATAATCGAGAGCATCCCAACGAGCGAGGAGAGAAACTGCTTTCGCGTGTGTGCGAAAAGTCGGCCGAAAGTATATATCACGAGCGAGGTCTATAGAGATAACCTGGAATGCACGTATTCCTGACGTGGCTGCGGCGCATCCTTTGGCCCCGGTGAACTCGACTTTCAGAGAACGTGGATATAATGAAAGGCACGCCGAAAGCGTTTCGAATTCGGGCCAACGATTTCTTTCAGCCACCCCTAATAGACGCTCGCTGGGAACAAGCGCGTGGACAAAGCTAGACTCTTTTCTTCTGCAAGCGTCTCTAAATTGTCTGATTACAAAAGAAAGGGGGGCAGGATCTCCTCTATGGTTCTTTTCTCTTTTTCTTTTTGTTTCGTTATGGGTTTTCTTCTTCACAACAGAGTGGCGCGATTTTTGCACGGTTGGACAAAATCGGAACCGGAACCGGAACCGGAACCGGATCCGGATTGTAATCATCGTATAATCGGGGAGTCGAAATAAAACAATTACGAGGTAACGTTACGTCTGCTAATTATAATTTTCACGAACTGAATCTTTCTTTCGTTGGACACGGTATTTTCAAGTGATGTCGTTTTTTTTCTTCAAACTTAATAAATCACGAATCTACGAATAATGAACGAATAATTTAACAATAATTTAAATCAAATTCTGTGCAGTATCAAAAAACGACACTACTTGTAGCTGCTCCTTTATAATTTACTGTCTAAGTGGAGATTATAGCTGGTTCTCTATTATTTATGTACACGTCACCAAGGAGACTCTCCTTTTAGCCTTAGAGTGTTGAACGGTTTCATTTTGGACACGCTGACTCCTTTCTTATTTTACGTCCATTTCCAAGTTTCACCGTTATACGGCGTTGCTCGCAAGTTTTTGACTCACGCGGCGAACATTTTGGCTCGTAGATGGCAACGACAACAATTTTCTCGACTAAAGTTCACGACTAAATTTCAACATACTCTCCCGCATCTGCATTTGGGGCTCCCAGTTGCCTTCGATCCCCTTGGTCTCTGCATCCACGTGTGTAGCGCGACGCGTCATCGAGCGCCAGTTAAACGCGCCTATATACCGCTGTTCCGCATCGTCGTAATTCAGTCAAGCCTAACGACGTCCTCCTTGCCTCCGTTCTCGCCGGCCAAACAACGTGTCCTGGGCAACGTGCCCTCGACGTACATTCGAGAGAGAGAGAGAGAGAGAGAGAGAGGGAATTTAAGCAGGCGCTCGGTCATCATAGATGGCCGCTACGGGAGAATGGTCGCAGACCTTAACGAGCTATTTAGCGTTTTCCACTGGGACCACCAATCCCATCGGTGGATGTTTCCATCCACCAACTACGAAATAGTTTATGCCGCGGAAATCCCTTCGCTTGCAAAAGTTTCGGATCACGGGAACGAACGTGCGAAACTGCGCACGTTTTATTTCTCTCTTTCTTTTTCTTTTCTTTTTAGAAACTGTTCTCTTCGACGGTGGTCGAGCAAAGTTGACATTTCGACGTGCACGCAGATAACATATTTTAATATTTTCCCTTTTTCGTTAATTAAAACGAAATTTGTGAGAAAGATTTATCGTTTACTTTGTTCACGCTCGACGTTGCACTCGTTTTCATCGGCTGCTGTACCGCGTTTCGCGGACCGAGCGGTTTGTTTAAAAACATTCGCGCGACACTTTGACATTTCGATGGTTCGTGTTTAGGAAAATTTACAAGTTCAGCAATTAAACGTTTATTTAATAACGTTCAACACTGCGTGTATAATGTTCGGGGCGTTGCGAATAATGACAAAGAAAACTGAACGCTGCCATTAATTTCCTAACCTCAACCCGAATTTAAGCCGAACGATATGTAGCTTCATTTATAATGTCTGGGGTATTTCATAAATTAATCAATATTTATCGGGCTGTTTCAGTCATTATTCATAACGGCCCGGCATCATAAACAATGACCTATTAGCCACTTGACCTATGACATACATTATATTCCATGTTATAACATCGCTCGGAAGCGCTCGCTGTATTTACACAGAAAATTCATAATACATTAACATTTGCGCGCGAATTAAAAATTATGCTACCACCGATATCGTATTAAATGAAAGCAAGATATTCCAAAACTTGATGTGACTAACGAGATTTTGATATTCTTCGGGTCTGCCTTTTTTCTCAACAAAATCGATATACCTAGATTTACTATCTAGAAATTGACAAAAATTAACAAATCCGACAAGGAAATTTAAAATCTCACGAAAATTCCACCGCGTCAGAATTCTCTCAATTAATCTTCAAATTTAAACAGAAAACTAATTTCATCACAAAATAGGGATAATCAGAGGAGAGAGAAAAAGAAAACATATTCGTAACCGAAAAACTACAGAAATTGAAGAGATTCGCGAGACATTTAAAAAATTAAATATTAAATATTAAGTCGCACGATGTCCTGGTCTTTTTCGTCGCAACGATTCATCCCCCTT
>KQ435840.1:834934-853768 GCA_001276565.1 Melipona quadrifasciata | reverse complement strand
TTGGAGAATCGAGGCGCGTGTAATCAGATTTTTAAGACGAGATTAACCGTCCCGACGTGGCCTGCTACGTGCACGTGTTCCACCGTTGCGCCAACGATCCTGGCAACTGGATTAAACTCGAATTTCCATACATTAAAATTCGCCAAGTGGGTTAATAATCGCCCTCCGCGTCGAGACACAAATCGAACTGAGTTGTGCGCGCACGGCTCGAGCAAATTTTCGTCGACTATGTTGCCGAGAGTCGGGAACTATTAATAGTACAGACTTTTCGTCGTTTCCTGAAATAGAGACGACGAACTGACGGCCCGTGGGCCCTGATCGCTAGCGCTATCCCCTCCACTGCGTCAGCAGGGCTCATTCGAGTAGTGGGGAGATGGATGCAGTGGAGGGGGTAGCGCTAGAAATCAGGAAAGTGGGGGAAGGGTCGCCAGTTGGCCAGCTGTGCTCTAAAATACGCCAAGGCAATAAAATTCGAGCCGATTAGCGAGTAACTATTAACTTCGACACCGAATTTTACACGCGACATCGTCTTTCCGTAGTACTGAAATTTAAGGACGGGAAGTTACAACTGTAACAAATATCCTTGCTCCTTACAAAACTGCACGAAGAAATTTGTTCCGTTCCGAAAAAGTCTACCAAACTTTATACAGGGTGTTTCGTGCTTTTCCGGGAGTATGAATTACGAGCGGGAAAATAAGAAAAATACGTTATGCGAAGTTTGTTTGTTACGCTAACGTTACGAAGCTGTTGGCAAATTTTGAGCATAGCCTGGGCGCGAGGATCGTCGGAAACGTGTCTTCCGCACGTAATGCAAACTTGCTGTAATACGGAATTTATTATGTACATACCGAATTTCTCGAAAATTTTGCCTTACCTTATCAACTGGATTAATTATTCGCGTGTGCTGTGCATCAAGTAGAAATCAAAGGACGCGAGGTAATTTTTTTAAAACTTAATTTTGCACAAAATATACAAAATATCCAAAGTATGACGTTTCCTGTAACATCTGTCACGTGTCACAATTTTTTATCGAGATTCTACGTTTTTTTCAGTCACTTACAAAAATGTGAATTTGCACAAAAATCCGCAGTCGAGCAATCAAACTTCGAATCGATTCAGATATTCACTTAATAACACTTTGTAACAAAGTCTTTAGAAACAAATTTCACGTAATAATATTTTTTTCTCGCATAATTACGAAATACACTGTGTATTTATGGAGTACATTAAAGTACAGTACAGTAAGATACAGTGTATTAAAGTACTCTGTCCAAGTCAATTTCTATTCAACTACGAACTTTTAAAATCGAAAATTGGTTGGTTTTACAGTTACAAGACGAGCGGCAGTGACGTTTTGAAAAAATTTTCTCGAGCAAAATTTCTCCGACAATAAAATGTTCGAGTACGTGACATTGGATTTCAGACGGTGGAATCAATGGAAAGTGGAACAGGGAACTAATTGTGATTGAAATGGAGGTTCCGAGGAGTCGTTGAGGGCTAGATAAGGCTAATGAAAATTTAAATTAATCCCTTTACTCGCGGGATTAGCATTTTACTTTCCCGTTTTACGATTTAATCTTCTTTCATTTCGGTGTACGTTAGACCCGCAATGGTTATTAAATGTTAATTGTGCAATAGCGAGATATTTATGCCACTCGAGGGGCGGTAATAAGGGGGAGTTGGGCACACGCGTACGTGTCTCACTGGTGGTATAATCGAAACGCAAAATAATACAAACTAATACAGCGTGGAATGAAATTTCGTGTAAATAAAATACCGGGTTGATAATTCCAGGTAAAATTATAATATCAAATTGAAATTATAAAGCCGGAAGACAGTAACGGGTTAATTTCATTGAAACAATGAAAAACACCAGCGAAACGTGGTTGAAAGTGGAAACTTCACAAAGTGGAAATTAAACTAAAAGATTCAAACGTGTTAAAAACCAGAATGTAAATGCGCGTAAATGCATTTATATTCGAGGCTGTTAAAACACAAAACAGAAGTAAAATTTCACTCGAAACGTAACGAAACGAATACCAAAATCAAAGGGAGAGGGGAAGAATAAAGAGGATAGTAAAACAACGATAAACGTAGGGATGATAAAATAAAATAAAAGAGACAGAATGAAAGACAATGGACTTCGCGCGAGGGAAGATACCTACGAAGGAAAGTTCGAACGATAAAAAGGCTGTCGTTAAGGGCCGAAACGAAGTGATCGGGACGCCCGATAAAACCGTACCGTACGATTGTCACACCAGCAACGAACGGCGGCGAGGAGCAGTGTATCGGACGCGATGATGGGTAAAACCGAGGCTAAGACCACGAAAAACGACGAGGAACGGATCGACGCGGGGACGAAGAGCAAAAAGCAGATGATGTTCGAGGCAACCGCGCTTCCCAGGATCGCGAAACGTCGCTACAAGGACGAGCCGAGTCCTGAGATAACCGCACAGGTTACAATTTTCGTTGATTGCGCGAATCCTGCGGGATCGTTAAGCCTTGAAGCGAGAACGGATAGAAAAAGAAAAAGAAAAAGAAGAGAGAGAGAGAGAGAGAGAGAGGAGGAAATTGGAAGGATGCGAGAAAGGAAAGGAGGAAAGGAGGAGAAACGACATTGTTCGAACGATAAATGAAAGGGGGAAAGAATTGTTCATTGTTGTATTTCCTGCTTGAAACTTCGTCTTGGTGGTTCTACGCGCGTCGAGAAGAATCGAGACCGAAGACGGATGCCTGGCTTGAGAAGTGGTAAAACGCTCGTAATTCCGACGATACTCCATTGTCCGAGGAATCTCTTCAATCAGAGCGTCGCTCTTCTATTTCTGCTTAAACGTAGAAAGTTTCTCGATTCTTAAATTTCAGAAACTTGTCGAACGTCTCGAAATTTCCTCAGTGCTATGTACAGTGCTATGTTTTGTTGAAAAAATTTGAACGATTCTCTTCAACTCTCTTTGACACCCACCTACGACCACCTTTCATTATTTGACGACGACGTAATAATTTACAACTGTAAAAGAAAAAAAGAAACAATTTTTCCGAAAAATCTCTCAAGAGTCTCTTTGACATTTTACAATCAGACAGCCCGTTTCAGCAGATCGTACGACGTGTCTTCTTCTCGCTGATGGCGATAACGAGGACACGACGAGACGTTCTCGCCGGCGATTACGCAACTCACCGACGCGACAGACTCCTCGTATTAACTCCCGAGAGAGAGAACGTTGAAATTCCGTTCTAAGGTCGAGCCATCTTCCACGTTCGTGTAACCGAGGTCAATTAAATCGCGGGATTTCGCCCGGAAACCGTGCGACTTCGCCCCGTGTCCATCGATTCGATTATCGATAGCTCGGCGAAAGCGAGCAGCGCGCGAACGGACAGGGCACAAAAGTTTGATCGTAATGATTCGATTTGTAATGATTCGGGTGTGTAAATCGGTTTCTATTTGGTGTTCATTCGTTCGATTGGAATTAATGGGATTTCCCTCCCAGTGAACGCGGGCATTATGGGAGATTAAATTTTCATTATACGATTGATTTTAGTTTGCTATTCTGCAACGTTAATCTTATTCGATTTGGATTTCGAGTTGTATTGCGGCTGGTGCAGAGGAATGGCCCAAGTTCAATTTTATATATTTCCTTTTTAGCTTTTGCATACGTCGATATGTTGAATTAATTTGTGTGAAAAATATTCATTTATTATTATTTCAATTTGGTTGATGCGAGACCTTTTTTCCTTTTTTTTTAAACATTTGAGCTACAAAGGGAAATATTTTCATCGGTATATTCTTTATCTAGAAATTTCAAGGAATTGAGATATTTCTGATGATTATGGTGAATTCTCTCAGCTCTCAACTTTCCACAATAAGCGAACGTTTATAAAATATTACGTCGCGATTGATCATTTTTCCTTAGATAATACAGAACAACTGCTTCCAGTTATTTTGCTCAAGACAAGTAACAAGTCTTCAAGAAAAAAACTACCTCTTTCCTGATAAATTTACACGGTCAATTCACTCATCTGCGAAAATCCACCGTACATTAAGCGAATAAACATTGAATACAAAATTCATTCGTATATATATTCTACGTAATTATTTAAATCTAATTTAATTCTATATACTTGAATATTTAAATCTGACCTAACTCCATATTTTTGAATATTTGATCAATCAGTATTTAAGAATCAATAATCGTTCATCGATAAATTGTATTATTATTACGTTATGTTATATTATATGTATTACGATATTGCAATATTATGTTACAATGTTATAACTGTAACTATAGTTACATTTAGGAATTTCCTTAAATTTCAGATTTAATTTCAGATCTGTAAAAAAAGACGGTGAAAAAAAGAAAAGATATTCTTAAAGTTCTCGTTTCAACGACAGAGACAACGATATAATAAAAGGAGTGCAATTATCGAGAGAAATAACGTTTAATCGAATCGAACGAACGAGCGAAGCTCGGCGAACACTGATCCGTGCCGATGCTCAGCCGAGTTGCGACTTGCAATTAATTAGTCGCCGTGCCATTTAGTCCGAATCGGAGAAGACCTTTAGCAAAGAAGCGACTCGTTAAATTCATCCGCGTACAATGAACGTCAAAATGGGGTCTCCGCTAACGCTTTTTCGCACTCTGTGTTAATCAATATCCCACGCCATCGGGCCGATCAACCAGGCAACATACGTTTGAAGAGGCACGAACGTTCGACAAAAGCGAGAGAAATCGGAATTTCAAACAAACGATCCACCGGCCGCTTCTTCAAATGTCAGAAGATTTTATACCAAAATAAAATCAACTTTTACAGAATGCCCTGCACTTTGAATATTTTACGTATTTCTCTTATCGAACGAGTGCTGAAGTTCGAGATTGAAATTTGAAAAATTTCTTAAACGAATTAAATTCTACTCGAAAATTTACAGTCTACATGTATCAATAACTGGATTTTTATATTTTCTCAAACAGAGACAAAGAAAAAAAATGATGCTTCGATAGAAATTTGTTTGGTCCGCTTGGATATTTTCTACGAATTTTATTTCAAATAAATGATAAAGTAAAGATTCGTCAAGAATGGAAAAGAATTCTTCTCGCGGGGAAAGCTCGAATTTCGACGACTGTCTCGATGCACTGTGAAATTGCACGCGTTTTTCCTACGTTTGGGACTAGACGTTGCGGCAGAACGCGTCTGTTTGCCCCCGAAATCGACCGCCGGGAAAAACCATGGGGTATTCCCGTTACATCTTTCAGTGCTCGTTTCGCCAGCGGGAATTTTCCAAACGTCGAGATTCGTTGCTGAGCGCGCGCCGTTCAATTCGCGCGTAATATTTCCTGGCGGGGAGAGCCTTTCGAGTTTCTTCGCTTTTTTCGCAATTTCCGCGGAAAAATGGAGTATCGAGGTCGGTTGAAGTTCTGCTCGCGAGAATTCCTGTTGAAGATATATACCCCCTTTTCCTCTTTAGCTGGATGTTGATGGCTATCCCTGGCTCCTCGTTTATAAATCGACCATCTCCTTTTTTCTTTCCCTTATCAATCAAGCAAATCGAATCGACTACAGCGAGAAGTATCGTGGTTCGTTTTTTTCCTCATTTTTTTAATTGCTCGAGTTGAATTTTACCCCACGACCACTCACGTTTGTAATTGGAGAATTCGTACAATGCGTGAGAGTTTTAAATAATAATATATTACAAAAAAAGCTGAATTCAGAAGCAACTGTTCCGACTAGGAAACGAAGACGACTTTTTTGCCATAAAATTTTGTTGATACGCAAACATTTGAATCGATTGAAAACGAATTACAGGCGCGATCGCTCAGTACCAGACAACGCCACTCCTACTCGAGGTCTACGCCACGCCCCCTCGCGAGTCACGTGACCCAAATCAACCAATCGCTAATTTTCGTTGCATCAGCGTCGCACCTGAAGAGGCCCGATTTTCTGGGTTACCCCCGCCAAAATCACTTTCGGTGATAATAATTTATAACATAATATCTCAAGATTTTTTCTTCTTCGAATTGCGCAATTTTTCTACAAACAACAGAAACTTCAGATCAACCTCACAACTACAGGTGTAGAAAATGTAGGAAATATGGGACGAGAGGTTTATATAACGCTCCTGGAAATTTCCCATATCGAGCATCTTTATTCACGGGAAGCGACGTGGACAGGGACAGAAAGGGGGCGATAAAAGCGCGCAAAGGAATGTAAATCGCGAGCGTGGTTTTCCTTTCGGTTCTCCACATCGTGCCGTGAAAATTTCGCATTTATATTCGAACCGTGAAACGAGCGTCGGGGCTAGGCTCGTGTCTAACCAGACTTCTGAAGATTGTCTTCGGCGGGCAAGGTCAGGAGAACAATTTCTCTCTCTCTCTCGTCTTCTCTTCCCATCACGTGTGTGTGAAACCTTGCACTATTGCGTATCTTTTTCTCCTTCTTCTTTTTTCTTTGTCTCCATCTTTATTTTCATCCCCTTTGAAAGCAACGGTCCCCGAAGGAACACGGAATGGATGAATGGAGGCGCTCGAAATGTAATCCGAGCCGAAATCTCTCGAAATAATGAAAGAAGCTTCTTCATCGAGAAACGCATTTCGTCGAACGAAACGCAATTCTCGTCGATGCAGCGACCAGCGACCTAGTGGAATTGCCAAGCTTTTTCGGGCGCACGGTGAATTTGTAAATGCGGAGTAGACTTTTCAGAGAGGAGGGTTGGAACATTTGCTGCTGTTCAGGGCTTATGAGGCCAAAGGGTGAAACAGCATACCGCGAGCGATACTCTCTTTGAGGCAGACTTTTTAGTTTCCATTTGATGTCGAATTCCTCTTGTAACCGATATTTAATTTATTTACTAATATATAAATTAAATATAACAAACTTAATTTATTTGCTAATATATTTATTTCGCAGCAATATTGAATTTTTCTTTTATTTTCAACCTCTTTCATTAGAATCAAAAGAGATTATATTCCAAAAAAACGTTTTCGTTTCTGAAAAATAAAAAAGAATAAATATTTTTTCAAAGATAAGTGAAATTACGTAATGAAATTACGGACGATACGATTTTCAATTTCATTAGACCATTGGCCAATGAATTGGCCAGAGCACAACCCCTCTTTCCACCGCGAACGCCGCGCATCAGCCAACTTTTACAAACGCGATCAAAGTTCCAGTGCTTCAAAGGATCGAACGACTATTTCTTCTAATTAAAATTTACTTAATACAGTGCAAAAGAGACCTTTATAGAAAATATACGGAGAGAGACGAAATATCAATTGTAAAAATTGACGATACTGAAAACAATCGAAACGAAAATTTTACGAATTTTAGGAAGAAACAATATTGCGCCTGACATGTATCGAAAATTACTTAATGTCGACGTAAAAGCGAACAACAATGGAAGCAATATCAATCATGAAAACACCAAGGCAACTTTAATAAGTTCTACATTCGTACCACCGTGAGTTTCTCAACCATTCCCGATCGAATTCATTACCGACGCCCAATTCGTTCGCTCGAAACCAATGACGATGAATTATTCCACAACCTCGAGTACCTCCTGTACCTCTCGCTCGAAATTACTCTCCCAATAACCGTCTGTATTAACATGCTCGCCGATCGGTTTCATATCCAGACGAGCAGCATGTTTGACATCAACGAAACCACTAGAAAGTTTCCTCAAAGTTTAAACGACCATAAGGGGAAAAGGAACATCGATCCGTCATCTGCAAAAAGAAAAAAAAAAAGTGTCTACCGGGAATTTAATCTCGCGAAAAAATTGTTCAAGTATCCTTTCGATCGGCTGATTTCCGTTCATCGATGCACATACCACTTCAAATCGCGAGTGTATGTACACACATAGTTCAACAAGTTTAAACGAATTTATTCCAAATTTATTGCAAGTTTGTTTGCAGGTTTTGCATCTGGCACGAAATGTTCTTTCTTCTCTTGAAACTGAACCTCGATTGAATCTTCATACGAAATTCAATTTGCCTTCTGGTTTACCAGCCAAATGGAATCTCGTTAACGCATTGTTCATTTACGCTATTTACATTTTCACGAAAACGATAGCTGCATCACACTCTCTCCTTTCGAGAAAAAAAATTGGTCGCTTATTACAGTTGTGAGATTCGAGATTATCAATAAATAATAAAGAAATTTAAACCGATTTTTTGAGAAACGATCAAGAGATAAAAGAAAGAAACAGAAACCTTTTGATCGTAAGTTTAACAAGGTTGGACACTTCGATTTAGAAATTTCAAAAGAATTCAGATCGCGAAATAAAGACTAAAGAAATAAAAAAGAAAAGAAAACTTTTGATAAATTTAACAAACTTGAACATTTCAATTTAAAAATTAAAAAAAAAAATAACACCGCAAAATTTTAACTGTAAATTTGAAAAACTTGGACGTTTCAATTTGAAAATTTAGAAATCCAATTTCGTGAAATTTTCGAATTTAAAAATTCATAAACTTAAAACGAGATAAAATTGAAATAAAAATTTCAAAGGTAATTCGAAGCGAGTATCTCTGAATTCGGATGAATTCGATCGTCAACGTACGTAAATACATCTGCGCAAACGATATTCCGGGCAAAGTGAACACGAGTCCGTTTAAATTATTCGACGGCTCGGCGCGACGTGTGATGTTTTGTGGTGAAAATCGCCTGATTGTTTCATGAATTTTTCCGACGAGCGCACGAAGCGATTGTACAAAGGTAGCCGAACGAACGGTTCGCGGTTTAATCATTAGCCAACGATGCGAAAACTTTCTGTTTGATTCACGGCTCGACCTCCCTTTCCACCAAACCTTTAATCTCATTTTGCCGCCGATATTTTCCGGTTTATCCTTCGATCTCGACACTCGCGAGAATGCGACAAACTTCGAAAACGCGAATCGTCATTTTTTCGATGATACATTCAGTCACATAACACATATACTTAAATAACGTCAAGCACGAACGACACAAAATTTTCGCGTTGGACGAAGTTTGAGATGGTTTGAGCAAAGTTCCCGAGCAAAGGTAGATTTTAAAACGAAATGTAATAATAAAGTTTGAGAGTCCAAATTATTAACAATGGGAGCAACTTTTGGCGAACATTCCTCGCTCGTTTAAGTTTTCAATTTCGACTCGAATCTTCCTTCCTTGAGCGGCTGACAGATCCCTTTTCAAGAGAAACCTAAATAAGTAGTCAAAGCTGCGATTTCGAGTTAAAATTGACGCGAAATCTCGCCGATTTCTCTCTCGTTTCGTTCCACGGAATCGCGGTAATTAAAAATGTGCCGTCGACCGTGTTTGTTCGAAGTGGTTCTCGCGCTCGCTCGTCGAGAAAATAATTCAAACAATGCGATACAGGTCGATACCAAAAGCTACCGCTGAAAACCTCTTTTTTCTCTCTTTTGTCGCTACTTTTTCGTTTAATACGTCCGAGCTTTTCGACAAGTTTAATAAGAAATGCTGGTTTCTTTGGCTTTTTCCCCTCTTTTTTGAATTTACTCCGACAGCGAGGTCGTATCGAACTGAGATATCGGGAAACACCATTGTCGAGTTGCAAAGTCGCAGAAAAATGACGTGCAAGGTTTTAGACAAATCGATTGCGAAGCGCAGCTCGAACGCCATTATAAACTGTCTCGAGTGGATTGTGTAACGTTAAATAAAGGAGAGTCTCGGAGAAAGTCAGAATTTCATTTTGAAAAATCTGCAGGTACAGTAAAAATGAAAAAAAAAAAGGGGGGGAAAAAGAAAATTAATAAACTGCCTCTGTGTTGTCAATAATAATTTTTAAAATTCTAATATGTACTCTCGTTAAGAGTTTAATAAATGTCAGCTTCGATATGAAAATTGTAATATCAGAATGAACACGTCGGAACCAGATTTTATAGTTATTTTGCAGGTAACAACATTCGAAGATCATCAACTTTACATAGGCAGATATATATTTTCTCTTCTTCGGCGGACAAATTAAGTTACTCAGATCAAAGTGAAATTTCAAAAATTTTTTTTTAATCGTTCGATGCTCGGAAAATTCAGAAACATTTATCTGTGTTTCTATTCACGATTATATCATCGTTAGTCAAGTCAATTTATGCTCGTCGAAAAAGGAATTCGAACGTGAAATTACGGTAGATGCTACGTTACAGAAACAAAGTCCGTTCGAAACAGAGATTCAGACTAAAATCGCATCAAAGGAAACGTTCATCTATTTGAAAGGCGCCACCGGCCACTACGAATTGTCGATAAATCAGATTATCAGAGCGTAAGCTGTTGAATCCAAAAGCTTGCAATCTTTCCGAACACGCCGGTTTATTTTCGCGAACGATTCGATTTTCAATGGCTATCCTCTTTCTATCCTAAATGTCACACGATCATACGAAATTAGAAACTGAAGCACACAAAGTGTTCCATTAATAACTAGGTTCGTTTTTCAAAAATTTCTACGGAAGCGAATATCCTTAAAAATGAACGCGGCAAAGGGAACGGATCGCATCTCTCGGAAATTCGCGTAATTCCACCCTTAAAAATGGATCTGTTAGCACTGTAAGCGAAACATACGTCGCTTAAAGTTCTTTTTCAATTCTCGTTGAAGCACCTACCGAACGAAACAGACGCGATCCGTCTTTCAACAATTTCTAGGAACTTAAGCGTTCCAGCAGTCTTCCGGATTCCAGAAATCTAGAAATCCAGGAGACTGGATCCATCATCGCTCTCGTAATTTTCCGAAAATTCTTATGAAATTGATGCACGTAAATTCGAATTTATTTCTTTTAATTTAATTTATAAGGAATAACAATGAAATCCTTGTAGGAATCGTAACAGTGCCAAAAATTGCTAAAAATTGCCTCCGCTAAAAGTTGCCACAATTCCCTTCTGAAAACAAATTTCGTCCAACTTTGAAAATTGTTTTTTTTTTCTCGCCGGGGAGAGAGATCGGAGCTGAATAGAACAAACGAAGATGGAGTCACCAAGTCGCCAAGAGTAGAACGATCGAACACGATGCTTTTGACAGGTGCGCCAACGGCACGCGTAGAGGCGTACTGCGGCGGATTTAATAATGAGCGCAAAGGCCGGCGGTTGGCTGCAACATCTCGCCATATTGATTTCGCGTGGGATTTTAAGCAGAAATATACGTGAACAATTCCACCCACGCGTCAGCTCGTCGAACGCTGAATATTAATGCTCGAAATCGTGCAGGAAATTGCGTTATCGAAGGCCCTGGCCCCCCCCGACTACTGCCCTGACCGATCGCCGGCGTGTTGCTGACTCAGCCTTCTATCGGTCTTCCGGAACGACAGATCCAGAGGGCGAGAGATCGGCGGAACCGTTCGATTTCGTTCGAGGACGAAGGCGGAATGACGAATAGGGAGGGAAGCGGAGAAGTAACGCTGGCAGATTGAAATTTACGAAGGTTACTTCTTGCTCGACCTTTCCGGTCTCGTTAGATCGACCATCACCGAAAGTTTGTGAAACGATGTCAGAAATATCTAATTGATACTTTTATTGTTTTTATAGACCTTTGTAGATTTCATCCAACGACGAACAGACAGAGAAGAGGATAATTCTTTATAAGGCGCTATTTAACATTGTGATCTTTTTATCAGAGTGATATTTTTATAATATTTTTATTATTTTTATAGAGGTTGTAGATGGAATAGATAAGATTGAAGAAAGCTGAATTTATTTAATTTTGCAATCTTCCTAGCTCGATGACTGTCAAATTTGTGAGCCAATTAGAAATCTCTATTATTGGCATTTCTATTATTTTTATAGACTTTGTAGATGACGAGGATCGAGTAAATAATTTTGCGAAGCAAGAATCGAAGAAGAAGTTATTTAACTTTGCGGCTGTCTCAACTTGAAGAGTATTAAGTTTGTGAAGCAATTGATATTCTTATCACTCTCATAGGATAGATAAGATTGAAGCTTGTAAATATGCTGTTCAACTTAAGTAAGAAGCATCCTTACTTAATCAAGAGCGATTTTTCTTCATTTTTATTCTTCGAGAATGCTTTAGAACGAGTTTCCTCTCGTTGGCTGAAAAATTACGACGCAGCAACGTAACTGGATAACGTACAAGGTAAAAGGTTGAGAGGTAACGCGTGTGTGTAAGGGTGTTTGGAAAATTGAAAATCTGATCTTCGGGGGGGAGAGCAGACTGGCTTGGTAACCTTTGGAAAGCGTGGTTAATTCGTATGTTAACCGAGGAAATACAACACTGGACCATAATGTGCAAAACATGTTGCACGAATCTCACGTAGAATTCGTGTTCTTAAAAGGTTACTTTCCGCAAATTTATGGAAATTTGATATTGAATTTTAATATACAGCACGTACTTCATAATGTATTCTTTTTACAATAACGTTTCACACTATGTAAAAACTATAAATTAATCAATTGTAGCAGTATTCTAATCGATAAACTACTCGGCAAGAAAACTTTAGATACTTTTACAACCCCTATTTCCACCGAATAAGTTTAATAAAAAACTTTCAACCAAAAAACCAATAGATGATTTCAACGTAGAGTGTAGAACTCGATGCATCCCTAAGTGAAACGACTGGACACCCGCATCCCCCGTCCGATATTCGGCATAATTATGTAGGACACCGGGGCCATTGCGACGCAGTAATTAGAAAAGGGGGGGCTCGCATGCGCTCGGACTATCTCAACAGTTAAAACGATTATCAGTGCGCTCGGTATCAATTCGACGACAAGCCTTGACAAATTAACATCAGACTGAGCAAAAAGCCGACAGTCGTGAATGAAAGCGAAACGAATTACATTTCTCGCTTATTAGAAAAAAAAGAAAAAAAACGCGATTCAAGTAGAAACACGACCAGTCGATTAACTTGTTTCGAATGTTTAAATATTCAACGTGGTTTCGTGAAACTTTGCGAATGTTCTAAGAGAAGTTGCCAAGTAATTCCTGGGGCGTCCCTTTCTGAATTTTAGATGATTCCTTCGAGAAGTTTTTAATAAACGCTCCACATTTTTCCTCTCTCCAAGAGGAAACTGCGCGACCCACCTTGCGTGTGCATGTGCTCTTTGTGTTAATTTTTCATGCTCATTTTTCGCTTGCATTTCGAATTTATTACCAAATCGAGAGGACGCTTAAGAAAAAAAAAAAAAAAAACTGGTCCCAATTAAATTCAGAACACCTGGCTGAAAGTATATTTGATAAATTAGTTTGAATTACAGAGCAGCGTGTCGAGATCGAGTGCGAAGTACCAGATTTTCGTGACTGGTTGCTTTCCTCTGATTATCGGCACGTTCAAAAGTCTTAAATTAAGTTACAAAGTATTTTGTAAATCATGGTTTTATACCGAGTATTTTATAAATTACTTAAATTAAGTTATTAAGTATTTTATCGCGAGTTAGGCGTGTTCGGAACACTTTGTCTCGCGCAATGAAATTTATATCGAAAGTTATATCGAAACGAAGTCTGGAATTGAAAGTTGAACGTCTTCCTTTTTATTTTAAGATGACGAAGTATAAACGAACGTAAAGTTGGGTCCAGAGATTGTACAACAGGGCATCCTGTCTGATTAGCATTGTGAGAACAACCGGAAGGAAATACGAACTTTGAGCAATTGTATTCAGACCACGATTCGTTGAAAAAGAGACACCGAGAGACGCCGCGAAGAGTTTCAGGGTGATGGGAAAAAATTGCGCAATCACATCGACGCGAGTAATTCAGGGAATTCGCATAAAGGAGGGCTCGATTTCTTATGAATAAGTTATGGAATTCTTTCAGTCGAGGTCTACGGGTCTTCAGTCGAACGATATCGTCGTATAGCAGATAAATCTTAACGTAAGAAACGACACGTTTCTTTTCTCAAGACAACAGAGAATAAATTTGTAATTAAAATCGTAGACGATGTGATTTTTATGTGATTATTGATCATCAAATATTCGACGAGTATGGAAATTAAATGAACTCTGTCGAGTCTTGATTACAAAAAACAAAATTATTAATTTTCAAGTTTAATGAGAGAATCTTAAATGAGAATTTTAAAATATTAATGTTATGCACTTAACGCCGTAGCGAATTTTTGAAATTTTACGTGTTAACTCGTTTCGAAATTAAACGAAAAGCCGCCAGTTGAACGAGCGACGAGAAATAAATTTTTCGTTACAATTGAAAATAACTCTGAATTCTGCAGAAGAAAAGTAAAAATCGGAGGTGTCTGTTCTCTGTTATTAAACGGAGGAATAAATTGCGGAAAATATATCGAACGAAAAGATAAATTGTTGTAACCCGAACGCCTGTCAAACTGTCCACAAAAATTATACAAATTTTCCATGTTACGGAAGCTAAACTTTTATTACGGTTCAACTATTAAGCCTTCGGGTGTTGTAAAATCTTCAAACTTTCACGATAAAGCTGCATCTCCGCGATCAAAAACGGGGGAGTTCAGCAACTACGGCGCAAGTAGTATAAGTGCAGTTTTGCTCAGACTTGGAGAACTCGGCTTCGAAACGTCGAACCTTCTCTCCACTGTTTTACATGGAAAAATCGTTCGGGCCTCGAACTTTCCACTCGAGAATGTCGCTGAATTACCAGACTATTGTTATCAACGAACTAAAAAAAGGAGTCCAACTCGAAGTCGAAAGCGGCGTAACTCTTTTTTCCCTTTCTTTCCTGGTCCTCGAATCGACAGTACCTGGCCCTTGACCGATGTTAAAACGTAGAAACGAATATTCTCTCGAGTGGCTCACAGTTTTATCGTTCGCTTTGTGAACAACAAGTTCACTGATATTTGAATTAAATTCGATCAAAAGAAATGGTGGAAACTTATTTCATTTCTGGAATCCATGAATCTACGAAAGAATCTATTCGCAATGTTAAGTTTAATTTCACTAATTAAAATACACGACGTGTACAAATTTTTGATGCGAGTCAATTTTCTGGAGGAATATTTTTGAGTAACCTGTATAATAATAATAATTTTATGTATAATTATTTAGAATTGAAAATGCTTGCAATTAACGAAGAATATTTTTATACATTCGCTATTAATGCCTTTTCCTTCGTCAAAAATAATTAATATTAACGAAAAAGACATCCTTGAATGACGCAAAAATTAATCGTAAAATACTTATGAGAAAAAAAAAAAAAAGAAATATGAGACAAGGAGGAGGAGGAACGATCGACTTTCGTTTAATAAATTCTTAATAAAGGATAAACCGAGCGGCGAGTAAAATATGAACGACGAGAAGTATCCATCCTTTACGGCATATTTGCAAAGATATTTAATTTAGATAAAAATGTCGTTTCTGCCGGTGGTATCGCGCATCAATTTCTCGAGCCACGTACGTACGTACATTAATCTTCCTTCCGTGGGCCGAGCGTACGCGCCGCTCGATAAAGTTCACCCGGAATATGATACTTTAGAGCTGAACGGGTTAAGGAAAGAACGCAGCAACGCGCCACCTATACATTTATCCTCTCTCTCACATCCCTATTTACATAACGTTAAAGCCCCCGAACCCGTTTTCGTTTCCACGCCGGCGTAAACGTATCTCGCAACGCTAACGAAGACGCTCGTAATTTATTCTACGAATTATCCCGGCATTCGTACTCTCCGCAGGAACAATTTTCGACTACGGGGGAGGGAATCATCCCTTTTCATCCGACCTTAATGTCGGATCCTAACGAGAATTAACGCCGCCAATTATTACGCACGCGCCGTGGATTAACAGAAGAATATAATTCGGACGAGAGGATACTTTCGAGTCTTGGAGAAGCGTGTCGTCTAATCTCAAAGAGAAATTACGTAACAAGAACGAAGACTGTCGCGTCAGGTATTACGTCTTAAATTTAGAATTCCTTTGTGAGAGTTCTCCTTTCGAGTCTCGAGGCAAGCCGTCCATCCCTTGGTCCATGAATTTTTCTTTCTCTTTTCTCGTCTCCGAGGAGAAAGAGAAATTACGTAATTAAGGAATTAACGGCTGCATCGGTCGTCATGCCTGTAAATTGAGCATCGAGCGAAGAACAATGTCCAGGTAATAGGGAGATTCCTCTTTAACATCCGGGACGTGTCGCTCTTCTTATCGTCGTTTGATATCGTCTTCAAAAATCGAGAACTGAAACGTTTCGTTCGCGAAAATCATTCCGAGAGTATTGAAATAAAAATGGATTCATCCTTTTCATCCTCGACGTTCTATTTTCTCTGAAGTGAGAGGGGAAATCGTGTAACAAATCCAAGTGGCCATAATCACGCTTTTAAAATTCCAGTTTGTAGACGGTGAAACAGAAAAGAAAGGGGGGGAGGGGGAAAATAGAAGGATCACTTACTCCGCGCAAAATCCAAAAGAATACATTCCCAATCCCCTCTTTCCTTGGAGTTTAATGAAAGATCACGAACAAATCCAAGCGGCCACAACCGTGCTCTTAAAATATTCCATCTCGCAGCAGTGGATTAATTAAAAATTTCGGGAACATCTTTCTTAGCCACTTTAATAAACCAACAGGCGAATGTTCAAACAGAAAACATGCAAAAAATCCTCCAAATTCCTTTCGAAGGAAAGATCACGGCTAAAGTACCAGGTTGTGGCAACGGATTCATTAAAAATTCGAGGAATGACTTACTCCGCGCAAAATCGCTCCTTTATCCACTTTAACTCACTTCACAGAACTCACTGTTCCATCTTACCAGCACAAAAATTCGAAACGTCAAATCTTTTTTAAGTACAAAATCATTGTCTGTAAAAACGTACATCTGGTAAGTTTCACTATTTTAATTTTCTTAATTTTACTTTTTTTTCGGAACCTCTTCACAATGATACAACAAAATTGCTTTAATTTCTATCTTCATTCTATGCCAAATTCACATTGCGTATTTCGCAAAACAGCGCCAGTCACTCGCGCGAATGATCGCACGGTGTTAACGAAAAACACGCGCGATGGCAGATGACAGAAGGACAGAGAATATTTTTCTCGAATGAGAAAAGCAAATTCGCAATCGGCCGTAATCGCGACTGTAAAACTTGGGAGGGTTCGAAGAACAGGAACGTGTGTCACATCGGGGCGAGATTAATATTCAAACGTCTGCCATCAACGTTTTAAGGTCGGCCGGCCGTCGTTTGGACCTCGCAAGACCCTCTAACCTAATTCCAGCACGCGAATTCACCCCGATTCGCAGGATGAAAGCGCAGGATGCAACCGCAGAGACCAGTCCGAGAGCCAGTTTTTGGCTTCGGCCCCGACCGCCGTCGAATCGCCTTCGGAAGCGTCCGAAGATACAAAAGGTGCGCCTCGCGAGGCTGCCATCCAGGTGGCACGATCAACCGGCTTTGGAATTGGGTTTTCGGCAAGTGGGTGAAAGAGAAGAACTACCCGGGGTTGGTTCTGGATCGTGGATCGGCCAGTGGCAATCAAGAACGGTGGCCCGGAAATTGGCGGTCAGCCGGGAACGACGTGTCGCGGTTTCCTCCCTCCCGATTTGACGAAGGCGACCTTGTCAAAGTTCCGTTGGTTACTGGCTCTTTATGATGTCGATATTACCAAACGGTAATATGCAAACGGCGGCTGGACTTTGAGTGTCTCTGCGAGACTCTTGGACTCTTTGATATGTTTTCCTTTTTTTTTTTTTCTTTTTTTTTTTTTTTTTTTTTTTTTTTGGAAGAGGAGGAGAAATGAGGATTTATAACGACTTTCTTTTCAACCTTCCCAAATAAGCTATTGTACGGATCCATATTATTTGTAATTTGCACTCGTCAACGTTCAAGCTGGAGAAATCAAGTTCACACAATTTGCTTCTTTTTTCGTCGAATCGGAACCATAACTATTACCACGAGTACGAACTCGATGTACTGTCATCTTCCTCCTGTTTCTTATTCTTTGGTGAAACGACGAGCGATTGTTGTTGCTGTTGAAAGTGATTGAAACGTCTTTCAACAAGGTTTCAAATGACACAGGTGTGAGACTCTTTCTAAGGCGTCTGAAGAAGACATTCTCGTTGGATTGGAACGTACACTTTTCTTGTGAATAATAATTTTTGTCTCTTCGAAGCGTCTGTTTGCTTGTTTCTCTTCTGTTTCGCGTAGACTATTAAAGTGTAATATTCGTAGCAAAGAAATTAAAGTGCTTTTAACAAGAGAAAGTTAACAATACAATAAAGAACACAAGCTTCTGTCAAAATTTAATTGAAAATTCGAGTATCGAAAAAAATATATAAAATATGTCGTAAATATATAAAATTTCTATAGAAAATTATCGATAGTTCTAGTGTTAAGAGCGTCAGTTTCAAGCCCCCCGATGTACGCGTACTTTTTCCGAGGCAGCAACACCGTTTAAACAGACGCTCCATCTTATTACGCTCGTTCTTACGCTTAATTATCCGCTACCTAAAACTACCGTAACTGTTTCGCTCAGCGTGTTTCTACCATAATAGAGATTGCTTTCGACCAGGAAACTTCCGGCGAATCGACCATTTGAGAAAGTTCAAAAGAAAAACTCCGCGTACTTACTTAGATCGCGAAAGTGAAGAAGAAACAAAGGAAACTGACGGAAGGCTAGAAACACGACGATGAAACAAGTATCGTTAACACAATTAAAGAAATTAATTCTTCCTCCAATTTATCATCTTTTAATTTTCTACATCATTTTTGAATTGAAAGCGATCTACATTCCGAATAATTTCTCGATTAAAATCTCAATTAATTTTCTCAGTAATACGATTTTAATCCATTTATATCCACAATTTTGTCCATCTCATCTATCTCAATGAGAAAATAAAAAAAAAAAAGGAAAGAGATATTACAAAATCTCTTTCGATTTATTAAATCAAACAATCAGTGAAAAAACTGCACGACTTGTACCCCAATACGATTCGTCGCACTGAAATT
>KQ435840.1:822253-834880 GCA_001276565.1 Melipona quadrifasciata | reverse complement strand
GCAAACATTTGAATCGACACAAAACAAATTACAGACAACGCCACTCCTACTCGAGGTCTACGCCACGCCCCCTCGCGAATCACGTGACCCAAATCAACCAATCGTTAATTTTCGTTGCATCAGCGTTGCACCTAAAGAGGCCCACTTTCAGTGATAAAATACTGTCGATTACCAAATCTGTAATTGAGCAACCTGTATCTCAGAATATTTACGGTACTTTTAGTCGTTTCACAAGAATGTATCTTGCAGGAAATCCCTTTATTCGCGAGTAAGTCTGCGAAATAAAAGGATCGATGAATATCTGCGCATCTCGAAGGATCAAAGAGCTTCGCCTGCAGCGAATCGAGTCCATGTGAGACATAAAAGGCCTACACAGTGTAACAGAGAGTTTCTACTCTATAGAAAATATACCCTGTCGTATTAGCGAGGCATTATTAGGGTTTATGGTACGTTCGAAACGGATCTGGAACGCTTAAAAGTTAAGATCAACGACTCAAGATTTCGTGGATGAAGCATTAGATTTCTTTACAATTTATTTAATTTCGTTCGTCAAATATTACTAGCAGTATTGTCAAGATTTTTATAATAAATCTCTTGCAGAGTATTTTTACTGTAAATTAAAAAATCATTTCGTCGTCATATACAAAATATCGCGAGCATATTTTAAACTTACAGTTTGAAGAATCTCTCATCTCCAAGTGCACGTTGAATTTGTAATCTCTTACCTGAAACAGAGAGTTGAAGAATCTCTCATCTCCAAGTGCACGTTGAATTTGTAATCTCTAACCTAAAACAGAGAAAGAAACGCGTGATGCGTTAGAAAAATTGTTCGCACGAGTATTCCTTCTAATTTATTTCACAATTGCGGAATTACGTAAATTATTACGTACATTTATTTGTAAAACGAGACGACTCGAACTAAATATCACTGGAGCAATTATTCGTCAATCCATCAGCCGACGACGAGGGGTCGAACCCACGATAATTTAATAATTCAGATTTACCTGAAATCACGTCCCCGTAACATTCGCTAATGAACTGAAATCATTATTCGCAACATTAACTCTCCTTTTCCCGACGATGCACGTACCAAAAGTGAATGCACATACCACGTGCGATCGTTCAGTAGAGAAAGTAGAAACAGATAATCCGATTGGAAGAACGTAAACGGTTAAAAGAAAAAAAAGAAAAAACAAAAAAATTCAAATCCACCAAATCAGAGATCTCGTCGCAATTCACCGCCGTGAAAATTATTCTCAACGCTCGGTGGTCCCTATTAAATTCATCCCCTAACCAAATATTCTACACCGTACTCGACCACTTCTGCTCCTTCCTTCCCCGACCAATCGCTTATTCATTCTCCCGACGATCCTTCGCTCCCCGTACACATCAGAAATTCGAATCGCCGGAATCGAACGTCAGAAATCCGATTAAGTTCCTGCCCGTTGATCTATCGGGCCGGGCGAAGAATAATCCTCCGGTTGGGAAAAGGAGCCAGGAGATTCGTCGAATCGCTGGTGAAACGGCCAGAGCGCGGTTAAAACATCGCGCGATAAATCAATAGAGGATGTCTCGTGCCGACGAGAGCTTGGTCACGGGGGTGTGGTCGTTACACGCCACGTTTGTATCAACAGCGGACAGGGGAAGGATCGTTTGTTCTTGTCAGCTTCGCTGATCTGCCCGCCCGGACATTATGAATTTATGCTCGTCTGGGACTTTTCCTCGACTTTGTTTCGTCCTCGTTCTTTCTCGTCTTCCGCTCCTCTTCTTCGATTTTTACTTTTATTGGGCCATTCAGGACAACCTCGTAGCAGAGAAGCGACCTGCGCTTCTCGTTTACGTAAAACATTACGGGAATGCTTCCTTGGATGTTTGGACGTAGAAATTTTAATGGGTCTTGTTTTTGTAATACGGAATGGACCGAGTAACTTGAAAATCAATTCAAGCTATTTCTGAAGATAGTTTTGTTGACAAATATTCAGTTTAGTTTAGTTAAATTAAGAAAGGGCCACAATGCGATATTAACAGTTTTGTTCTGTATTTTTTTTCAGCTTTAAGAAAGTATTAACCTACGTGCGTCGAAAACCCATTAACTTGGAAGATATATTTTGCTCTTAATTCTTATTATTTACTATTAATTCCTATTATGTGTAAGATGAGGAGCGACAGGGCAGTATTCTTGTCCTCCTTTTAATTTTATACAATTAAATTTAAATATCTATCTACTAGAATCACTGATTAAATTTAAACGTCTACTAGATTGATAATTTCTCGACACGCGTGGATCAATACTTTTCCTTGTGAATTGATGGAGCATTCTATTTAAAAAAAGTGGGAGGTGATGTTGAAAATGATTTTGAACTCCTCTAGCTATTATTACATGTAACTATAACAATCTCCTATATTGAATAATTTTCGTTAACAAAGTTTTTCTCGCATCTTCAAAAACAACGGAGATATTCAAATTGTGACGGAAAAATTTGTCTTATATGTATTTATAAAGATACACATTTCCATGAATATGTTGCAGACGAAGGATATTTATGTATTCATAGAATATTCCGGGGGTGCAGAAATTTGTAGATTCAACTACAAAAATGTTACGTAATTAGATGATCTATTTCTCACGCACTTCCGTGGAAAACCTCAAGGCTCCAAATTTTAAATTATTGAACTTGAAACGAACCTCATAACGAAAATGTTAAAGTGACGAGTAATCGGAATACTCGTGCGATTTCAATTCGAAAGCAGCGACGTGAAAATCGCATTACGCGAATTTTGCGTTTGCGGATATTCGTCAAATCGTATTTTCGTTCCCAAAATTACTTCCCATTGTTCGGAATAACAAACCGATGACCGGTGATTTCGATAATTACAAAGATGATGTAGTAATAATAATAATAATAATAATAATAATTCACCGAAGTATGCGAAGCAAAAATATCGAAACACGAATCATTGCGTGGAATTATCACGTACGTTTGAAGACGCGTAGTCGCGCATGGATCCAGATGACATTCAGCGTAATTTGTATGCTTGTGATATCGAGGTGTTGCCGAGGATTAATCACAGATTTTGAAAATTGCATCGGTTCGCGCAGATATAACTATTCTGATTAATTACTTGGTCATAATTCAGTATGAGATAAATTAAATGAAATCCCTCTGTAAGACCAAAGTTACATGAATATGTATGTTGCGTGAATTGATGCCGGTCATATCCATACCGTCACCGCATCACCATATTTATATCTTTATCAACATATTTCATTATTCGTTAAGAGGACAGAGGAATGCTAGATTTTCCATAAACGTCACAAATAAAATTTTATTCGTTTATAACAAATATGTTACTCTCCCCCCCCCATATATTATAACAAATATATATTTATTTCACTCGCGAATGACATTTTATTTCTATTCGATTCGATTATAAATATTCTCGACTCGAGTTTTACTTTTGTTCGAAAACAAAAATTTATCAAAAATCTCTCTCTCTCTTTCGATAAAAATATCTCTCTCAGTTTAAAAATTTTGGCAATTTAAAAGTCCGAAGTAATCAAGATTCCGGCAGTTTATTGTTTAATAAATTACTCGCGTGCACAATTTGCTTATCCACAAACAGCAAACGCGACATTTACATATTGCAATTCCAATAAATCGTTCCATACACTTTCCCTTCCATTAATTTCAGTCGGGTAAACAACGAGGCTGAATTTACAAATAGCTCGCTGCGTTTAACTTCTGACGAACTTTAATAATCCATCTTGCTAGCTTGTGCGCGTAGAACGCGTTGTAGCGAGAGTCTCGGGCGAATGTTCATTAAAAGCATTTTGTGAAAAAAAAAAGGAAGAAGGTGATAAAGTTTGAAGCTGATGTGAGTGAATATTCTCTCAGAATGTTTTGAATGTTTGCGTGAAAAGATTATATAAAATAGAGAAGGAGCGAGTATCATACACGAACATTAAAGTATATTAAACGTGAAAAAGATATGTTCCAGAGTTAGTTTTTCAATGAATTTTCTTATTAAACGGTTATTGCGTCTCGTCGCATTATGGTAATCTCAAGTACGAAAAATTAGACTAGATACTATCAAATATTCCAACTTACAATATTACACTACAAAAATCCTATTAAAAATTTTATTTATCGTTTCTATCATTTATTTTTCCGTTGCTGTAGAATTGTTACACTGCTCATTATTACCTGCACTGTCTATTTTCTTGTTAGTCTAAAATTCATGTAAAATATCGAAAACTTTGCTCTGTAATACTCTGAGTGTCACAAACAACGCGACATGTCGCACCATATCAATACACCTACGACACCTATAATAAAAAAACTGCACGACTTGTATCTCAGTACGATTCGTCTCACTGTTCTGACTAGGAAACGAAGACGACTTCTTTGCCATAAAATTTTATCGATATGCAAACATTTTAATCGATAGAAAACAAGTTACAGGCGCGATCGCTCAGTACCAGACAACGCCACTCCTACTCGAGGTCTACGCCACGCCCCCTCGCGAGTCACGTGACCCAAATCAACCAATCGCTAATTTTCGTTGCATCAGCGTTGCGCCTGAAAAGGCCCGATTTTCTGGGTTACCCCCGCTAAGATCACTTTATCACAGTGATAAAAAAAACCAATTAAAATGCCCGTTTCTTTGCGCACGAATAAATCTGTCGGCGTACGTGACGCAATCTTAGGGAACCATAACTCCCCCGTTTGAAGCGGGAAATCCTGCCCTTTGAAACCGCCTTTGCCTCGCGTCGACGTGACGTCCCGTTTCCGAGATGTCGTCGTCCAAACGGGCCCGTAATTTTCAAATGCCCCCTCCCTTTTTCCACCGCTTGTCTCTGTCGCGTTCTGCAGCGCTCGGTCCTTCCTCTCGCGCACTGACCTACCCCAGGCGAAACGCGTACGCTGGTCAGTGACAGAGCGACTGTGAGTCAGCCGTTTTTATCCCACTACGTGCACAACGTACGCGCGACGTACGCACTTCCAGGAGAACGAAGTAGGTCGTGCCGTTTCGTGGAACTCGACCGTCATTGATACGCACCTGTGCAAGCGCGACACTCCTCCACGTGCGCCGTTTTTTAAATAGTACCGTAGTATTTTGGGGATACTCGAATGAAACGAAATGATCCTTGCCTTGGGAAGGATTCTTAATATCGTAGAATTTGTCAGAATTTCCGTGTATGTCGCGAAACGTGAGTATTTACAAATTTGAAGATTCATAACTGAGAATTTTTAGAAATTATAAATTTAAATTTTCAAATTTTAAAGCATCTCTGGAGCGTGCTTCGTTGGGTTTATTTTTATTTATTGGTTTATCACACGATCGTTGGAGCTTGAGTTTGATTGTTTGAAAAGTTTGAAAAAAAAAAAAATGAAATTGAAGGTTTTGGGATTTTTGAGAATTTTCGCGTGCGTTGTGAAACACGAGTATTTACCGAATTTAAAGATTTACAATTGAGAATTTTTAGAAATTACAAATTTAAAAAATATGTAAATTACAATTTACATCTCGAATTTAAATTTTAAATGTAAATTACAATTTACATTTTTCAAATTCTGAATCTGCTTTTCATAAATTAAATAACCACTTGTACTAAACAACCAGCTGTTATTCTTTTCCTCTTGTCAAACAAAATTTCGTTTCCTGAGAGCATTTCTTTCGTATCCATCAAACACAAATTGTAATTTTTTCGTAAATATCGTAATCTTTTGTAAACGTTTCTGCAAATAAATCTTGTATTATCAACTGTGATAACAACTGCGATAATCAATTAAAATATGACGAACTGAAAAAATACAACGCGTTTACGGAACGCGTTCAATGTCGCAGAAATATGTGTAAAATGTACAGGGCCAGAACTGGTTGGATTAATGTTTAGCGAATCTTTGTTTAAGTTCTACTTAACGTGGTCACGCTTATGAACGTGCGAATTTGCATAAAGGTCTGCTGATGTATGTTTGTCATTTGCTGTGTACACACTTTGAAACAAAGTCAACATGTACGCACGCTTTTAGGACACGCGTATGCACATGAATTTAGAATTAAAACAGAGCTAAAACCTTGACACTTTACAAACTTGTCACTGCAGCAACAACGTTACACTGACAGTAAAAATTAATACAAACTGATATATTCTAAAATATTATAATGAAAACTGATAATATTCTATAATATTATTTTTCTTTTATTAATATTCTATAATATTCTAAAATACTGATAAATAACAATCAGAAGCTGCCAATTTGTTCCCGTAAGCGAATATCCCTGCTCGTAAACCACGATATTCTTAAAGCATCAACTTTTTATCACTCTCGCTCTTATACTTTGTGACTACGCGTTCTGTCAGTCGTCAGTTTACAAAGAAACGCTACAAATCGCGGACGATTTCCCTCAACTACGCGATGTTCATTTCGCCCAACAAAAGAAAAGAAAAATGAAACAGAAAACAGACGTAGCGGTAAGATATGAAATAAGAACAGGAGAATATTCTCCGAGAGAAGAAATGGAAAAATCCTCTAACGTGGTACACCCACGAATAAAAAATTCTGCAATTGTTGCCCGAACTGCTAAATTTATCATAGAATTTTATAACAAATGTACAATCCTATTATGAATATTTTTCCGGGGTTTAACAACTCTGAGAAACAATGATAAATAATCGAAATAGCCAAAATAATAAATAATTTTCGAAGACTCGATAAATAATTTATTCGCGAAACATTCAGCTATGAAACAGCTCGACGTGACCATAACCTTTCCAGAAAATTTCCGATCACTGACGACCGCAGCGTGACTGGCAAGTTTGCAAACACGCGACGAAGAAACTTCGAAGAATAAAAGGAGCACGTATCTCCGCGTGGCGAGAATGGCATAATGCGAATTTCCTTTATTTTCGCAAAGATCCCCCCCGACTCTTTCCGCGCGAAGAAACGAGGAAAAACAAAGCGAAGAAACGTGTTCGGACACCGTTGCCTCGCGACACAGGGCGAGATAATACCACGCGCAGCAAGAGCAAAGGGACCGCGGAGAAAGCACTTTGCAAAGTGGCGGAAAACACTTGGTAACCCGCGAACCTGTTTTCAACATACCGCCATTTTCGATGGTCGTCTCTTCGCCGGTTTGTTCGCGAACGGAAAGTTGAAAAAGCCAAGGACTGTCTCTGATTTCTCTCGCGCGACTTTACTTTACAGGGGAAAAGTCGGGTTGCAAAGCGAGGTTTGCAAAGTTGCAAACGCGCGCGACAGCGGAGAAACTCAATTTCGACGGAGAGGCGAAACGTGATCGTTGCCATTGATTGAAGGACACGTCGCGTCGGACTCGACTTTCGCGATTCACGTTCCTGCTCATTCGTTACCGGAATTCTGAAACAGAATTTTTCAATTTACCTTTATCGTAGAATTTTACTTGTTTTTCTTTTCTCCCGCAGAGTTTCTGCAATTTCGTTGGCAGTTCAGCAACGAAGCGCGATTGCTGCTGCGATCATGTATGATTGGCAAAGTTCGAAACCAATGGTAAAGTGCGCGCGTTGCTGAATAATGAAATTTCCAAATGTGTTTCGCGCAGGAGCTTCCCCGTTTGCAACGCGTTGTTCACTGGAGGCAGTTGGAGTATTTTCATTTTTGACGAGCTTCGATTCGCTCCGGTTCGTCCTCGAAGCTGCAGAGCTACAGAGGTGTTTCCACGCCAAACGAAATAGAGATCTTGGCAGGAGGACGATCCAACCTCCGTTTTCTTGCAACGATCCCCTGGTGGAGAAAAGGTGGAGGAAAGAGCCGTACCATCCCCGGGGACGTTGCTTGAAGAACTCGTTTCATCGTCAGCTGAGTTCCGATGTTTGTCAGGAAACCTTGATCCGAGAACATTACGAAATTGCTTTCGCCGACGAAACCCATTGCCTTCGCACCGCTGCGAAACGGTAATTGAATCCTCTGCGAATACGATACGCGTTGCTAAATAATGCAAATTTTTTTACACGAAATTATTATATATTATACATGTAGGCCAAGAAAAACAGAGGTGACAAAATTTTGAGAAACTTTATACAGACTAAATACTACTATTTTCAAAATCACGACGCAAAGTACCGATCGAGGTACGTGTCTATGTAACAAATGGAAAACGCGGAATAACATTTATCCCACGTGAGGAGAGTTCTTCCTTTCCTGGAGAAGACTCAGTTTTTCAGACATTTGGAACTGAATAGCCACCTTGGAACGCTATCTGTGTAATACACCGTAATTTCAAAGAGGCATCAGCCCGTTCCCCATCGTCTCTTTCTTTATAGTCAATTCAGCAGCAGCGCGTCGCTCGTAAAGATTAGAATAACTGACCGGGGCCGAGTCGGGTAATCTCCGCGCGAAAGCTCGGAACGAACGAGAGCCCGGCGTCGAGCTGAGAATCGAGCTCTTTCATCCTCCTCCGAGCTTATCTCGCGTCCGTGCTCGAACAACGTTTTTTCGGCGACGAGGACGAGCGGGAGCAGGTCGCACGTGAAATGATATTTGAGTTATGACCGCTGGGGAGAGGCCAAGGACGCTCCCAACGACCAATTCGTTGCATTTGCGCTCGTGACAGTACTGGAGACTGACAAATGATAATGTCGACTCGTCGAGATCACCTCACGGCCGAGTGAGAATCGCCGATTCTGCGCTGAACGTTCCGTCGCGTTTCCTTTTTCTTTTTCTTTCTTTTTTTTTTCTTTCACGCTTGAACCAAGTACTCGTGCCTCTCTTGCAAACAAATTTGATTGCCGACAGTTGGGAAAGATCAATCATCGAAGTCCGGCGAGGCAAACCGAAGAATGACAATTAAAATCGAACGATCTGAGACTGAAACTGGTAGAAAATGTAAATTTTTTTCAAAGCTTGATTTCGATAGTATATCAGTTGGATTTTATTCTGTTCATTGGTTGCATTAAGGAAGGAGAAATTCACGTGTAATTATTTCGAGATTCGTCGTCAGATAATCGGGATATTTGTGTGAAATTAATTTCGAAAAGCGCTTCGAAGGTCTCTGCGAATAACATAATATAGCGTAATTTGTAATCGCAGGTCTGTTCAAAATTGTAAAATTGATAAAATAAAGTAGTCTATAAATGCCGAAATAAAATACTAACATTAGTAATTATTTTTATTGCATCTATATCTGTATGCAATTAATGTTTGCTTGTGTAAAAACGTAAAGAAATTAATTGTCTAAAAGCTGAAACTAGCAAAATGGTCTATGAATACTGAAATAAAATATTAATATTGGTAATTATTTTGATTACATCTATATCTGTATGCAATTAATGTTTGGTTGTGTAAAAACGTAAAGAAATTAATCGTCTAAAAGCTGAAACTAGCAAAATACTGAAATAAACAGCGATAATTACTTTGATTGTATCCAGAAATTACGCGCAATTAACGCCTGGCTGTAAAATGTAAAAAAAATTAATAATAATAAACACTGAAGCAAAACAGTCTATAAACGCAGTGAACGAAACAACGATGTTGATAATTGCTTTGATTATACTCAGAAATTACGTGCAATTAACGTCTGATTGTACGCTTGATACGAAGCTAACGTTACGATACGTAACAATTGCTCGCGACTCGACAATGTTCGATCGGTTAACATCAATTTCCCGGAGTTACGTAAAGTTTCGACAGAACTGGAATCTCCCTCGTTCGCGGAGCCGCCGCGGCAGAGCAGAGCACCGGCAGAGCTATCAGTCAGCACGGAAGCGGGTAAATACAGTGGATTAAGGTCTGCGGAGGGAATTTTTTCCCTCCCTCCCATTTCCGACGAGACGACAGGACTCTGGCTGCCAAAAAGTTCTCCGCGGCGCAAGTTGGCCGAGCTGCCGAGAGATAGCCAAGTCAATTGCATGCAAGCACTTGGTGAAATATGAGCTCCGGTTGAACCATGGAAAAAGTTCATCCCTCAACGTCACCGGATATGGCCGATCTGCCACTTGCACCCTCTTCCTGCACAAACGCCGCGCCGTCTCTCCGCACGGGGGAGAGACAAGAGTTTCCAATAAAAATTCAGCGATCCAGTCTACGGGTTTTCATTGGCCATTGTTCGTGTTCCACGTATAACGGAGCAGAGTCAGGCTTCTCAAGATTTTTAAGACTCTCCAAGACCCTTGAATTCCTCGGTTACAGAGGATCTGAATCTTTCCGTAGGAATACACAGAAATTACGACGAACGTGGCTAAAAGCGAAGAAGAAGAAAGGTTAGCGCAGATGAACTGGTTCCGTTGTTCCAGATTTACGACAATTGAAGAGCCTCGGTGAGTGTTGCGATTTTCTTCTCAATTGTCGACTCTTTGAAATTGTATCATTGTTTTACACGTAAAGTGCCGAAATGTTACATGTATAATTTTTATTTGTCAATGTCCAGTTTGAGGAGATTAAATTAAATTTCAAATTGAAATTTCGCACTTTGCTTTCTTTTCAAATCGAAGCCCATAATTTGTACCACGAGTGCGACAAGGTGTTAAATATCAAATTAAATATCTCAGTAGTACGTGCTCGAAAGTAAAAAATTAGTAATTTTTGCCTTTTTTTTTTTAAATCTAGAAACAGTAATTTAGGATCTGAGTTTGCAAATAACTTTTCTAACTCGCGATATTTTCCATCAAATCTAGTCTTCGATTGCCAGTCGGTGATATTGTTCTTCCACACGCGTCAATCCACGATAATGGTCAACAGTTTCCTTCTTAACTCGTTGTATTTTATTTTGAATCTTCGTTCGAAAAATCGGCCCCGGAACGCGAACGGTCGATAGTCCGCGAGAGAGAATTGATTACGCAACGTGAGATATTATAATCGAACGGTTGACGGGGCGAGCGGAGGCAGCGCTCTCGAAAAATCCGGCGTGGAAGCGAGCAGAGCCCGCAGAGGGCGAGTGGCAAGGGGCCAGGGTCGCGGCGGAACGTGCCAACGATACGGCAACTATCGCTCGTTCCTCGCCGCCACGTGCCAATCCCGGCATCGAGCTATCGATCCGTCGACGCGGCACCTTCGCTCCACTTTCGCCAGAGTTATCAACCCATTAAGGACCGGAGCAATAGCTCGGGTCGTAATATTGCGAGCGAACGTCGCGGGCGTACGTGAATTTTTTTTTTTTTTTTGGGGGGGGGGGGGGAATTTAGTATCTCAATTGTACAGTACACGTACGAAATAAAGTCACAAAGTGGAGTATTTATCACGATACTTTGCGAACGATGTTCCGCCTTTTCGTGGAATTGCACGAACATCCGCAGTCTAGTTGCGAATAGATAGTTGCCAAGAGATTTCGTGAAATTACAGAATCTGAGGAGAGAGAGAGAGAGATGTTGAGGGAATATTTTCGGAATTTTCTTTCGTGGCCATGTTACTGACTTCTGTTCTCCTCGAGTCTATGACTCGATGATACGTCTTCTCGACATGTGGGGCCGCAACGTTGATTTCCTATCGCTAAGATGGGAAGACAATATACAATTTTTTTTTTTTTTGCCTCTATTTTTTACAGCAGACTGACGAAAATGGAAAATTTTATTCAAATTTTACAAACAAGTTATTAACCTTTGTGAAAAATAAATACATATACATTTCACACATATTTCTACATCCTCCGTAAATATATGTAAAGTTGTTCATATTCCACTTTCTTGATGCCGCATTTTAAAAATTTCAAAGACACAATAATAAATATTGGGCTTATTTAAAAGATACAAATAAATAAATAATTTAAAGTTTAAATTTTGAAGATGCAATGATAAACAGCCGGCCTTTGTGCAAACACTAAAATCTTAACTGCGCGTGCGCGTGGCGTCATCCGTAGATAAGGTGTTCGACATAATCATTCAAAACAGTATCTGCCACGAAAAAAAAAGAGAGGTCCAACCGGAGAGACGCAGTGATCAAATTGATGGAAAGGAAAATTATCTAGAAATTCTCCAGTGTTGATTCAGCACCTGGGGAAAAAGGTCCGCTTCCGCTGGAGATCTTCGCACCCCGCGCGGTACGCGGAAAGAAAAACAAAGGAGAAGTATCGGAACGGAGCTCGGCCGTGAAAGTGAAATTATTGGCTGGCGACGCGAAAGCGTTTATTACCGGGCGGCGAGTTTCCGGCTCGCATTTAATCGTTTTCCAATTTAATAACGCGTCTCCGCGTCCTTGTTTCTTCCGCGCTCAACGACCATTGTCCGAGACGTGGCGCGTGAACGCCGGATTTTTCCGATATCGACACACGGACGCCGTGTGTTACGCGTGTGTGTCCCTCCCACCCCTCTCTCTCTCTCTCTCTCTCTTTCTCTTGCCGCCCAGTTTCCGACAAACACCGGACGTTTCGACGTGCTCGTATCGAGGTTAATTCGATCGAGCACGACGTCCGGGGACGTCGACGCTCCTTCTCGAATATTAACTTCGCAGCTGACTGGATATTTCGAGACGGAGTACACAGGTCGAATACATATCCAGCTAGCTGCGAGCCAAAAGACTCGCGAGGAATATCGTCGTGAATGGAAGAAATATTCTTCCGCGTTGAATTACTTCTTTCTCGTGTTCTTATTCTTCTCCCGCGTTTTACTCGCTCGTACAGATCGGAGGAAATATTGATAACGACAGCACGAATAGA
>KQ435840.1:781198-792896 GCA_001276565.1 Melipona quadrifasciata | reverse complement strand
GAAAACAGAGATTCACTCGTCTGTAGTAGAAATTCATTTGTAAATTCGCCAATGAATCGAATGGAAAAGCGTTAGCGGGAATTGTCGCTCAAAGCGGGCAAATTGAATTTCTTATAATCACCGAGTGGTAATGGGATGCAAATCAACTGGACGCGGATCATCCAAATATGTATCTATTACCAGGAGTATCGATTGTATGGAAATCGATTGTCTGATTGTAAACGGCTGATTATGTACCACGGGAACTGACACTAAAAGTTACCATTAATAAATATTGCTTGGAGTGTCTTTAAAAAAGATTCGAACAAATCGAAATTGCATTACTTTCTTTTGCGATCGATCATTCAGTTGGAAGCATACTCGGCGATATAGGTTAGTGACACTCGAGTTCCAGAACTATCTGCTTCCGGTTCTACTTAAGGCACGAAATTGACACGATCATCATATTAATTTCATCCTCGCGCGTTTAGAGCGATAAAACTGACTGACCATTGATAATCGATAAGCTACGCTATTGTCAATAATTATTCAATAAGTAAGTAAGATATACAAATATACTAGGGATATATAAGAAAAATTGGAGAAACAGTCTTATACGTACGATACAAAAACTTTCGATTTGAACTGGATCGACGCGCGATTCTATTAATTTTATTTTAATTACACTGCGAAATCGACGTCGGCTTTCGTCGAACTTGGATAGATTCTAATTTCGACTCGATCTCCCTGTTGTGCTTGGAATCGCTTCAGACATAAACTGTCTGCTTCAACGTTAGGAAACTGTTTTCACTATCAACACACGGTCCTTGAAATGTCGGTCCTAAATCTTTCAAATTCAACATTAGAATCCACGGTGTATTTACGACTCAACAGGTTTCAACAATGACTCGTGTTCTTGGAATTCTCGCTTGCCTCCTTGCACGTGCGTGCTCAGCTTTGTTTGCGCTTCTTACAAACAAAATTTTCGAAACGTTCAAGGTTAACCGCGCATCGGAAACTTACTCGGGAATTCTCAAATTGAAGATTCTTAAATATTCCGTAAAACAACGCCAAACGCACGAAACTAACGCATTTCGCAATCCGTCGTGTAATTTCATACCGCGTTTGTTCAGAGGCTCGAGGTCGCGAAAGCTATTCGATAAACGCCAATTATCGCGTAATCACGTTTTAAGATTTCAATTTAAGACGTCAATTATCCGTCGGTAACTCAATTAGATCGTTCATTAACACCTGACAGGCAAACTGGGTCAGTGGCAACTTAAATGAACTCTCGCGTCTTTGAATTTCTTTCCCCCTAATCTTTATCTTTATTGAAATTCCAACGTCTGTAACAAGAAAATAATAATTTCGTTGCTCTTGTCGCTTATTAAGTACAATTACGCGTTCTGAAATTATTATTAATATTTTCATTTATTCTTATTATTAATAAGAGAACTCTAAGTAAAAATTTCAATAACAAACATTGGTTTCAAACTTCTCCCAACAGCGGACAATCAGTATATTTTATGGTATATCACGTCGTATCACATTAAAATTATTTCCAAAGCCCAAAAAATCACGAGAAATTTCGACCCGAGGTACGAATTTTAACCCAGTTTACACAGGCTTACAACAACAACTGGATCTCAACGCTAAACCTGACCTCCAAACTCGTATCCTTCCGAAAAAATTCCACGGTCTCAAACGCATCTCACTTCGCTCCGCTTCGTTCACTGCGTTCACGAGCATCCACTTCGCGTAAATCGCCGCGATGCGAGCAAAAGGGAAATCGAAGGGAATGTACAATAGAATAATCACCATTGGAGCACCAACCTTGAAACAGATGCGACAGCACGGCAGCTTTGAAGCACGCGCAGCCCATAATAAATCCCATCATCGGCGCACGATGCACGATGCACGAGGACGGCACAAGAGCAGCAGAGGGACCCGAGCGTCACGACGATTTCCGCGGCTCGTTGGAGCAGGATCGGCCGGACCGGAAGTGGCGCGGTCGCATCGCGTGCAGCGCCGCGACGCCTCTCGCACCACGCACACACACGCACACGCACCGGTGGATGCGTGTCACGCGCGAAACTGTCCGCCTATTTGGCGAACGAACGGTGGTTTTTGGTTAACGGATCGCCGTCGTCCGAGAGGGAGAGGCACACACGCACGATCGGCCGCGATCGGCGGAACTGGTCGAGCTCCGTGTCGCCTCGATGAGTCGTCGTACGCCACCGGTCGTTTCCGCCGCGGTGGCTTCGTTCATTCGTTCATTCGCTCGCCGTGTTTTGGTCGAACGAGGAAGAGGGGGGGGGGGGCAGTGAAACATTTATTGCCGCTTCGCGTCAAGGTCCTCGCGGCGACAATCAATGTGCCCCCACGTTGCCGTTCGTTCGACGGATTCTATGCACTTGCCTCGTTTCGTTCCGGTAGAATCATTTCTTTGCCGTTCGCTTCATTTCAGCGGCGCATTCAGGATGTCGCTGGATCCATTTGTTCGAACGCGAGACAAACTCGAGTTTCCGGGAAATTCCATTTATTCGAGTTCTAATTGTTTCGGCGAAATTTTCGACGGTTGAATCCACTCGTTCGGGCGTGAGCTCGTTTGCTCGAGATAAACTCGATTTTGAGTAGAATCCCATTTGTACGAACTCCGTTTATTCGAACGAAATTCTACTTAAATTGAGAGAAATGTTAGACGAAATGTTCTTCCGACTGAATCTTGACTTGTTTACTCGAGATATAGCAAAATTCTGAGAATTCGTACGAGGTTGAATCCTCTCGTTTCAACTTGTTTGAATCCTTCTGTTTGAACTTGTTTGAGCACTTATTTTTCGTTCAAGATCAGCTCGAGTTTGAGTGGAACTTATTTGAACGAAATTCCACTCATTGGAAGGTGAACTTTTATTGAATGGAAAATTATAGATGGGGGATGGAAATATTCAAACACTTTCGTGAATCATTGAACAATGTACGTAGATGCAAGATATTAACCATTTATAGTTTTCGTCCTTTTTAACACACTCGGAACATTCACTTCACTTGATTCGCATTATTTATTGTCACAATTTGTCTAAACAAACAATTTATCAGGAATTTTATAAGAATCTCCCGAGATTCATACTGCGTATGAATAATTATACGATTAATTTGAAGGTCGTTCAAAATATTTGGTCCATCTCTTCATTTTTCCTTCATTTCGTCACTTTCACAGTTGATGAACTTTCTGTATGTAACAATCGACACAACAAATGCGTTACTAGCAACGTCAACCTATTTCCACGAGAGAAGATTACAAAAGAAAGGAAAAAAAGAATTTGTGCTCGTTTTTCCACGAATGAGACACGTTTCGCCGTTGCATGCTCAGCGCGGAAAGCTGCTTTCCTTTGCAATTCCAGACAGCGGTGGGAACATTTCGCGCGTTGAAATTAACGAACATCTCTTAGGAAAAGCTGAGACGTGTAAAGAAACACGTCAAAGCCAGCAGAGAATGAAATTCTCGAGAAGAATTTCCTGTCACAAACGCATTCTCCGTTACGCGCATTCGTCGAAACTTACTTATACGTAATACGTGTAATAACGGGGAAATCAACGAAATAAGGAGTTGCTGAAATCTCTCGCAAGAACGAAAGTTTCGGCCCCCACTTCAGATTTCCATAAACTTCAATTAAACGTTAACAAACTTGAACTTAACTCTGGAAGCTCGGATGGAACTCGGTGGCTCGTTAAATGGCGACGCAGTTCCAACGGGGGTGATGAAAAGTTTCCGGAAAGCCTGATTTAATACTCGGTCTAACGTTTAACGTAATGATACACGCAATAAAAAAAACTCCAGTGAGAGAAGGACTTCTGGCGCTATTATATTCGACGAAACAATTTTAACAAGTTTTCTTTTTAGCAATTTTAAGACGAACCCACCTTCGTTTTCCTTCCTGAAACAACAGGTTTCCTTCGCTTTTGTTTCATACGATGTAATTAATTGCGAGTTGATCGTGTACAATGATATTAACATTAGAACATTTGTTAGTAGAGAAATGAAAGTGCAAGGTACAGAAAAAGATTAATAATATAATAAAGAACGTAAGCTTCTATTAACACAATTCGATTAAAAGTCACTCGGGCATCTAATAATGTTAAACTGTTACGAATATATAAAATTTCCATAGAAAATTGACCACTTTGGTAGTTAAAATGTAAGTTCCAATGTTAACGATCATGTGGAATTTTTCACGCTGAAGAAATCAAAAGTTTAAGTATAAAATTACGAATTCACATTATTCCCCCGAATTTTTATCTATTTTATCGGAAACGAAAAGGATTAATCAATTTTCATTTTCGAGTATTTTTCAAGATTTCAAACAATGAAGACATTTTTCCATTGTCCTCTTGAATTTTCAACTTTCTAAGCACTTACGATACAAATATATAAATTCGTGTACAACGAATTTTCATCACGGAAAACTCAACGAATTGATCAAAGTTGAATTAAATTTAAAAAAACGAAACAAGTCGCAACAGTTTTCGATCTTAAACTGCGACGCGTGTCGGGAGGAGAAATTAAAGCAGTTTTCCTGAATCGAAGCGAGTGAAAATGGAGGGAGCTTGTAACGTGGAAGATGAAAATGAATTGAAAAAACTGACACGATGAACTCTGTTATCGATTTTTCGTACTCCTGCGATGCTGAATCTCAATTAGCAAAGTAGTGCCGGAGAATTCGACTGAAAAACATTGCCGTATTTATCGCCGGTAAACAGAGCAGGAAGCGATCGGTGGAATTCGACGCGATGCAAGCAGGTCGCGTACGCGTTATTGCATTAGCACGCGAAAGTGCAACACACGATCAATTATTCGCCAGCGCGAACTGGTCGCGATGAAACTGTTACAGTATTTAATAGTCGGCTGGCGTTTTCCGCCGGTGAACGTCCGCGCGTTGCACCGTTACGCACGCGCGAAAAATCGGGTTGCAAAATCGTGAATGAACCCGCCAGAGCAGTGGACTCGCGTCATAGATCGTCCATTCGCTTCCTCTCGCGTTCGATATCATCTGCGTCACTTAAGTTTCATTTTCGTCAAACAGGTCGTTGAGAAATAATTTCTGCGAATTTTCACTACGGTTTAGATGCACCTTGGTCGAACGAAATCGCGGAATAAATTCGTCTGCAAGGAACGACAAGCTCTTTGCGATCGATCTCATTTTTTTATCCTTTCTCGGGAAACTTTTGCGTCGGCCTGTTGTCGACATCTCGTTTCCTTGAAATAAATCGAACAGTTTGCATGAAACAAGAAATTCCCCGAAGAAATTGAGTTTCGTAAATATTCCGCGGGACGGAGAAAATGATTGGCCGCAGAAATCCAGACGTGTCGCGTGCAACGCAGGATCCAACTCTGTGGATGATAAAGTAAATTTGATGGTTTTTCTCTCGTTCAATTCATCCTGGAAAAAATCGACTCCTCTTCGGTTTGAATCGAATTTTTTATTAGTTTCAAATACGTGCAAGTGGATTTATACGTGTCATCGTGCCGGAATTCGGCAAAGCAATAACTATTTCCGTGTCGATGACGCCAGGAACGTCCAGGAATTGAAGTCACAAAGGAGAAAAGGGGAACGCCACGCAGGCTGGATTTTCGTTTCGATGGCTTTCGATTTGATTAATCGCGAGGCGAGACGGGGGCGCAATCAATATCCGCGTGCTGTTTTGATAACGAGGATAGAGCGATCGCGCTCTGCTCGCGTGAAAAAATTTCACTCCGGTGTAACGAATTACGTTACTCGCCGACGCGTAAATATCAGCGATATTTTAATCTAAATCGATATTTTAACTTTCCGCGTTACTTTACCGAGAGATCTGCGATCACGTGATTGCAACAAGCGCTGTTTAATTGATCGATCGATCGATCGATTACTATTAGCAAACAGCGATCGACTCGAAGAGTTGATAATTCAATTAAAAAAAATTATAAAATGCTGATTTCGAGTAGATCGGAGAGTGTGAATGAGAAACTGCTAAAAAAAACTTGATGAAAATTAAATTCGTTTGGATTAAACAACACAATGTAAATCATGCGTAAATGCAAGTTAATGCATAATTTAAGTTGAAAATGACTACGATTATTCAATATTTACGCGTTGTCAGTCTGTCGGACGCGCGACTGGAAATTTATTTTGTGCGCGAGGCACTTGTCATTAGAATGCGTGAACAGATCGAGGTGTCGATTCGTCATATTGATAAATTCATCTCACCTGTGTTACAAACTTTCACGTGCGAATGAAACAAAAGGTAATAAAATAGCTTGCCGTTTTTATTCGCTAGCCCAGCGAATGTCAATTTAATCCTTTGCGAAAATATCGATAGTTTGGTTAGAAGGCTTTTCCTAAAATTCAAATTTTGCTCTTTCAATCGAAACTGAAATTCAGAAAACGACACAAGTGATTCTTTTGTGTTTCGATTTTTCCACAATTCGATACACGCGGCTGTACGCGACTGTATCCAACATAGGCAAACATTCATTTTTATCGAACAACGTTTCTCCTCGACAACGTATCCTTGCAGAAAAAAATCTAAACGACTTGCAATCTCGATTGTAGAAACTACAATGATTAATAACACGACACACAAACGTGAATAATCAGGCTCTATTCAAACATCGTGCAACGCAACACTACCGATCAATTAAACGCCTCGATGCAAAGATAACAGCGTTCAATCCGTTATGACAATCAACAAATCACGAAAACGAAACACGGACGAAGCACAGCTGTGCGTGCCAATTTTCTCAGCGGAGCGCAAACAAACAAATAGCGACCGTCGAGTTATTTGGTTGATTACGCGCGAGTAACGCGCTGGATAAACGTTACACAGTTGGATCAAGTTTGCCGAAACGTTTGAACATTTTTGCGTAAAACATTTTGAAGTTTCGTCAGTACTGTTGAAATTTTCGGACGATCAAAGTTCCACGTTTGATAAAATTTATATCGGTGGAATTCCAAAGTGATCAAATCGGTGAAGTTTGAAGAAGTTTACAGGAATTGGTACTCGAGGTAAGGTTGAGTTTCGATCAAAAAAATCAACGCACCGAGGAGAAAGAATTAGGCAAGAAGGAAAAAGGAAAGGGTTAAAAAAGTTTGTGAATCTTTTAAATATTTAAATGAGGAGAGTTTCGAAAATTCAATCTACAGAAGCTTCGAAGGCGCAAAAAGAAAGAGTTTCTTTCCAACATTTTCAACTGTTGTTGAAATCTGAATTTTTTAAATGATTCGATAATCCTCGCAAAGAGATTGTCTTGCAAGTTTTTGAAAAAAACTTTTTTAATAATAGAAATAGACCATCAGTCACACGAAGTTTCGAAGTAAGAAATTGAATGTGACAACCAATATAAAATATGAGATGAACAAAATGCAGTGCTTTCCACTTTTTAATTAAAACAATTCTAGTCCTTCAATACGAATTTGCATAAAAATTCGTAAAATGGTTATTGGAACTTTACAGTCCGAAGAAGATAACGAATAACGAGAGGATTATTCAAGTCACACTCCTTTATTCCTTCGCTGCCTTTTCTCTCCGTATAATCAACGTGCATGCGTTACGTGTCAAAAGGTCCTCGTCCATGAATATTAATATAAACATACAAATAAAATATGTTTATAAAGGATATTCAAACACTCGCGCGAGCAACTGCACGCGAGTATCGCGCTCGTTCCCACGTATAAATGCCCCGGCTCGGACACTATTAATTATCTTGATTACCGGCTGCCGTTTCTACTTCGGATTATTCGTCATGGCGCATTAACAGCGACGCTAGAAGGACAAATCAATGAAGAATATTCGTCGGGATTCGATGCAGGCACTGCAAACACGTGACACGAAGTGCCTGCACTTCATTCATCCGCGCGCGTTAATTAATCCCTCGTGATTTACGTGCGACTTTAAATTTCGTCTCTGTACGAATATATATATAATTTCCAGATATTGTGTTCAGACTGTAATTTAAATTGTAAATTTAATTTAGAACTGCTGAAAGTTCGTTTCTATTTAATGCGATTTAAAAGCGTGTATCTATAAGTGTAGATCGTAAAAAAATAATATCATATTAGATCCTATACATACATTTTTATTCGACGACAAATGTAGCAAACAAGTTGAAACATTAATGGTGGAATAAAATAGTTTTTAATTACAATACGATTCAAGTTCAGTACAAAAAACTGCACGACTTGTACCCCAGTACAATTTGTCTTACTGAGAGGCCCAGAAGCAACTGTTCCGACTAGGAAATAAAGACGACTTTTTTGCCATAGGAAATTTTATTGATACGCAAACATTTGAATCGATAGGAAACAAATTACAGGCGCGATCGCTCAGTACCAGACAACGCCACTCCTACTTGAGGTCTACGCCACGCCCCCTCGCGAATCATGTGAGCCAAATCAACCAATCGCTAATTTTCGTTGCATCAGCGTTGCACCTGAAGAGGCCCGATTTCTAACAAACGCGAGCATGAAATTATATGAAACGTTCAAAAACATCACTAGCAGAATGGCATTCAACTGCAATGCGAGTTTCGAGATTAATAGATTTCTAAGAAAAGTCGGTAGTTAATAAATATTTGTACGCCTTAAATGTAGTGAAAATTGAATCTATAGTTATATCGAGCTGGGATGTTTTACAGCTCGATTGTTCGCCGCGTTCCGCGCGAGCGAAAACGTCTCTCGAGTCGTCAGCGCGCGATAATTTCACGTCAAAAGCACACACTTGGAAACGCCGAACTTCCCAATCCGGAGAGCGGCGAAATCACCGAAAAAATCGCCGGAGCGCCGATGTTCGACGAGCCGACAGCCGCGCGTCAGTAATCGAGTGTCATTAAAATCGTCGACGATCGCGTCGTCCTCGCGAAAAACAACTGGGTTGGCAATGGATTTCGAGCCGACCGAGAGTCTGATATAGCGCGGACATATTCCACTGACGTTGCCAGGCCTGAGTTACGTGTCTACTACTGGGACGCCAAGTACCCAGCGGACTCGGAGTCTCTCGCAGAGACTTATTGCTTCACCGGAAGTTCCAAGCTATGAATCCTCTCCTTCCGCTGCGTGGAATAGCAACGAGAATGATATACGGAACGCTTCGTTGGGAATTATTTTTATTCTCGGGGTGTGGCTGCGAAGAATTGTCGTTAGTGAAGGAACTTCTACGGAAGAATTACGGAATTCTCGGTGGCAAGTTCTGGGGACTGGTTATTTCTCCGACTGGTTATTTCTTCGCGTTTGCTGAAGATATTTTGTTAGGACGTTATCAAAATATACTGTAATAGTTGCACGTAACAGTTTCAGTATAATACGTAACAGGTCAAAATTCGTAGTTCAGCGAACGATCACGGAAGTCTGTTCAGGTACTCGTGTTCTATGTAAAAAAATTCGCCGTTCATAAGGAGACTGATAACGTCAATAGCTTGCGAATGTATATTCTGCATTTCATTTTATCAGTAGACTAGAAAATCTGACGTAGATTCATATCTCTGGGAATGTAATCGAAGTGTGGATCCCTCGATGGAAAATTGTGACTCGTCTTTTAGATCTGTTGTCCAATTTTTCACTCTCAAATTTTCCATAAAAATCCGCGTACGTGAATGTATCAAAACCAAATAACGTAAATATAGCAATTGTTAAATCTTCAGATTTAAATTCAGTAATTCGAGTGATTCAACTTTTAGAAAGATATAATAATTAATCATCACTTATACTGCGATACATTTTGTTTCGAACATCGACTCGAACCGAAGAAAGTATTTACGCGACTATTAAAATTACTATCAAAAATTCTCTTAATACCCTGAAATATTTAAAAAGACAATAATAACGAGTTTGTCTAGAACCTTAATTGGAAAACAAATGCAAACGTCATCGAACGTCGTTCGAAATCAATAAGCGGACGTACACCCACATAACAAAAATTGTTCTGTTCGTTCATTAAAGTGATAGAAGCGACAGAAGGGGTCAATTCGTACAATGAGAGGAGAACTCATCGCGAGGATATATCATAACACGTTATTGCTTTTAATCCAATTAAGAATTATTGGATTCCCACGCACGGACGGGGAAATACCGGCCGAGAAGAAAGCTCCTGTGACCCCGATTTTCGCCTCGACCCAAGTGTTAATCAACACCGTATCGCGCTTCGCTTTTTCCTCTCGTTTGAAAAAGTTAATGCAGTTATCCCGTGCCAATGCAGCGAAATTCTTTCGTCACGAGTGCATTCGCGGAAGCTGCGGACCACGTCTCGTTTCGCGAGACTAAAATCACCAAGTGCGTATTTATTTATAAATAACAGGAAGAAACCGTCGAAATATGTAGAATGTCGAATGTGTTTTAACGAAGGGAATTTTTCTCGTATAATAAAGATCGAACAAAATCGATTTGACAGAAATTCTTCGTTCGTTGAATTGATATTTTTGACTGACAATTGAGAGAATTTTCTAAAATTTCGCTCATCGAGAGCCAACGTTGCGTCAATATCTCGTCTGCGAGCTTTTTTTCAACGTTGCCAAATTTTGCACATTTCGATGGCATAGAAAGAGAATTCCAACGATTCGATCAATATTCTTTCATCGGCGATTCTAAAATTTTGGGGATTTAAAAAAATTCTCTGGTTTTGTTTTTTTAAATCTCCCGCCGAAAAGGCAGAAATTAAACTGTTATATCGTTCGGTGCTTAATGGGTTGAGGCAAGTCTCTAGAGAATAAATTTCGAATTTGAATAGAAATACTTAAACATCGAAAATGAAACGTGCAAAACGGTGATTCTTTACTTGCTTGTTCATGATTTCCGCTAAAGGAATTCCAATTAAACTGATTCCCTCCTTCTGCTAGGAAGTAAATTTAAAATTCCATCGCGCGGGAATAGGGAAAAAAACAGAGGAAGAGAAAGAAAGATACACAGAATAATTTTCCGCCCGTATCTTAAATCACCTTTATCCGCAGAATTTTGTTCTCCAGCAATTTTGCTTCGCAGCGAGCTAAATTTGAAATTTAAATAAACACACTTCTTTGTGACTCGCGAGAAAGGAGACAGACCCCAGTCTGTCCATTTTTATTCTCCGATCTTAATAATCCTCCTTGAAAGAATTCCACCGCGAGTCAATTTTTCGAAAGATCCATTCGAACGGAACTGCTGCAAGTTTTAAACCGAGCCTCGAGAATCTCACCAATTATGAATTGCTCTCCGAATTCAGAGATCTGTCTACTCGTCGGCAGATCGAACTTTTTGTGTCGATTTCTGGCAGGATACCAGACGCGTTCCCGCGAACGTCAAATTGTAAAACGCGTCGAATCGTTCGCGGGACCGAACAAGCTCGTGAAAATTTCACAGTCGATTTCCAGCAACCGATTCCATTATCCTCTGGGCGAAAAATGGATTTCATCGCGCGTGCTATTACGCCCGTTTCCCCAACATCGTTTTCTCGATGGCGAGAGAGACGAGCGAACGAATCGAGGGATATTTATCCCGGAAGTGAGCGCGAAATTTCGCGAGGAACTCGCGAGACCAAAGTTTCGTCGAACGAAGCCATCTGTGTCTTGCTTCTGGCTTCCTCTCGTCCATTGATTATCGATTATCGATGAAATTCCTTTTATTACGCTTGTCCTTTGTCGTATTCCGCGCAAATTTGCCGGCACGATGTTGCTCGAAATGCTAACGCCGATAATAATCCCTAATATTCGCGCTGG
>KQ435840.1:730109-748968 GCA_001276565.1 Melipona quadrifasciata | reverse complement strand
AAATTTCGAACCTCCCGCCAGACTTCGACGAACACCATTGTTCAAACAACGACAAACGTCAGCAATCGACACAGCTTAATTCCACGCGGCTATTTTCCACCTATTTTCCCTCTTTTTCTCGTCTGTGCAAGTGCATATTCTTTCCACACAAGAACACGCATCTCATACGTGAAACCATTAGGTTTGTATCGCCGATGGTTTCGCGTGAAACTGCCCTAAGGCTCAGCCGCGTTAAAAGATAATGCGAGACGAGGCGCGTGGTATTCTTGCACACGTCCCGATAGCGTCTATCGACGTCTGCTGGGAAATACACGGACGATTTAGGTTGTATTTCACGTTCGTGCTCGCTTAACGTTCGATCGAGTTTTATTCCGTTTGAGGAGAAAGGGAGAACGTGTCTGGACAACGCGAAGGGAAAGTTTCTCTGTTCGTCGCGAGTCGTCTGGGACGAAGTTGCACGACGAAGTTGCAGCGCGTAGTTGGAAGATTCGATTCGTCGCGTGTCTCTTGGAAGTAGAAGGATGACGAATGTGGGAAGTTGCGAGGGAAATTTAATTTTCGTAGGATACGCGCTTCGTTTAATTAACTGATCGTTCATTGGCCCGTATATATATCGATAAATTGCTTGTTACATCAACTGAGGCTACTCTGCATGTTCTCAAAAGTAATTACTTTTAATAAACTGGCGCGTTGAAACGTGCTGTCTATAGTCGCAACGTGTGCAAGTAATTTTATTGCAATGCAAAGAAATTGTAACGTTCATTTTACTACTTTTTACAAACGGAGAATTTTATTTCAATCCTCCGCTAGTCAGCGATATATTTATATTCCACGTGTTTAATAACAATCTCTCCACAGTCTCTGATATCACACACTCTCAATGAGTAACCGACATTAATATTTTCGTAATATACGAAAATACACAAGAAACACTCGAAGTAAACACTTTTAGCAATAGTTAACGAGGGAGGAAGTCTTTTTTATCCAAGTACGTGCTGCTTCTTCAGCCTGCGTCGAAATTCTTCTTCGACGCCCCCTGTCTTTGCGCATCAACCCCGGACAACATCGGGGAACCGCGCCAGCACGCTTCCCCCTCGCCGGAAGTCCGTTCGGCAACACACGTTCGCGGTTTCTCTGCGGCGCGGGAGGCGCGAGTATCGATTTCCAATTTGTCGACGAACCAGCGAGGAATTATCGTTGACGCCGATGCAGACGCGATTAAAAAGGGAGGAGGGGGCTGAAGAAAGAACGTCGACGGGGTCGATTCGTCCGGGAGGCCTGCCTGCCTGCCTGCCTGCTCGAAACTCGAGCGTAATCGCTTAAGGATTATCGATCTTATTGGACTCGCGGGAAAGTTGAACGCCCGGCCGGAGCTCGCAATTACACCGGTTGCGCGGCATACCTGGCCGGTTTGCCAGTGAAATATGGGAGAGCCGAGGGAAAATTTCGTTCGAGGGAAGGTTGAAGTTACCTTCCTCCCCTCCACCTACCCGCCGGGGTAACTGCAACAGGGATATATTTGTTTGTCGAGTCGTTCATTAGAAATTCGTTTCTCCCTGGCAACGGAACGTAAATGAGAAAGCAATATACGAACCGCTGAGAAGGAACATCTCTGTAAATTAGGAGGGTGGAGAGAAATACGCAGCCACGTTATGAATGTTGTACATACGTGTGTACAGGGTGGTACGTTTAAACGAGGCCACCTAAATAGCTTCTCGAATGCGAAAAATATTTGTGTTTATCTAACACGAAAGCACAGCATCGAAACGACGATAAGAGTTATTTTTTATCGAAAGGTCATTTTTGCAAGATCATATATTTCTTTTTATTGTATCGTAGCTGGTAAAAAAATACGTTCAAACGTGTGCTTGAAAATTTAAATTTTACGTGTGAATGTATCTCTATCGCGATCACAGAACCTGACCAATATATATATATATATTGTTGTGTAGTAAAATTTTTATTATAATATATTTATTGTGATTATTTATTTGCACGAGAGCAAGGAGAGAAGAAAAGCATGGCAGGTGAACTCCATTTAAATTTGCAACAATTAGATGTACTGACTATCGATTGAAACGCGTATTGAATTATTTTCGAAAAATTATCGTCACTAAACTATATCTGACTCTCGTGGCACAGAACAATTGTTATTTAAATGTTAAACTTTATTCAACCATAATTGGATTTGAACCTTATTAACTGAAAGGTTACAAGGTTGCTCCGCTCTCCGAATACCTCGAATTTGACGCGTTGAATTACATATTAACGACGCTCGAAAGGAACGCTCGCGCTATTTCCCTTCATTTCGCAGAAATACGATTTTTCACCGGCAGAAATATACATTTTACATTAAACTTGCCTTTCAAACGATACCTGAAAATAACTTATATCACGAAAATCCTACTGTGTTCCACCGAAAATAACGCAAACCGTCCAACGATCAACGCCCAACTTCCGTCAATCGAACGAAGATTTTAATTTGATTGGCCGGCCAATTTTATGATCCAGATATACGATACGTCCTATCGTGCACTTTGAACTTTCGAGGCACGAAAACCCAAGATTTATTTCGGAATGGTCGCGGAAATATCCCCGTTCGCGGCGGGATACTGTCGCGCTCGTTTCCCGGATAGCAACCTCGCTCCGGTGGATGTTTGATAGTGTCGCGAGTGCAAAAGTCGCCCTGTTGCCGACCAGAGAGAGAGAGAGAGAAAAAGAGAGAGAGAGAGAGAGATTCAGGTCGTCTTTAAATTAGACACAAATATTCCCGTTTGCCGCGATAAGCTTACGTAAACGGCGCAACTTCGTGGCGTTGCAAAGCGGCCGGTGTACTTGCGAGACGAATGTTACTGTACCGGAATCCACGCGCTTTTACGAGCACAGTGTCAAAATTTTTCACGCAAAATGTCGGACAAAATAGTCAGACGTGCCACGTAACCGTAGGCGGAAGAAGAAACGTGAAATGTCGTCGCAACGATGTTTGGAGCGCAAGCATGATGTTTGCTAACGTTTGCTAACGTTTGCTATCATTTCTGCTCTTGAGATCGAATAAATAATCTGCTCAAACGTGGAATCCGAAAAAGTGTCTAACATTCGCTACTTTTCGGGGAATTCTCGACGAAATGGAACACGTAGATCGGTGGATTCCTCGTGTTTATCGATTTTTAATACACAACATTAATACATCGAATTTCCTTCTTTTTCAGATCAATCACATAGAGGATTTCTCCAATGATTAATCCCTTTCGACGTAATTTTAACTTTTCTTGAAATTATAAAATACCACGCAGATTCCTTACATTTATGTACAAAGTGTATGCTTCAATTTGTTGCAGAAACAATTTCGTTTGACAACGTCTAAGTTGCAATGTCTACGGTGCTACGTGTCAAGGACCAAGCAATAATTTGTCACAATATTAAAATTTACAAAATTGTAGAACCAACGTGAAAAATATCAAGCGACTTCGACGATCAAACGACTGGTAATCGAAGTTATGTCAAATACTTGACGGCAAATAAATTGATTAAAAAGAATTGCGGATGGGTTAATTAGAGGAAGAAACAGGTAAATATACAGGTCGATGTCTTCCAAGCAACTTTCAATCGCCGGATTCCTCCTGCAAGATTCATTTCTCCGAAAATTCAATTACTCTCCCGAGCGTGCTCGAACGGAAACCAATTTCTCATTGCATTCCGCTCATCTTTTTCCGCCCGGGAGGCAAGAAACGGCGAAGCAAGCTCAGAATTAACCAGCCACCGTCCCGATCAAACAGCCGTGATCACAAAACAACAAAAACGAAGCAATCCCGTATCTACTCTTCTCTGACCTCCTCTGCTTTCATCCGTCTACCGTTTCTACACGAGCATCGCGAATGCAACAACCTCGAAAGAGCCTCGTATCTTTTCTCTTTAAAGGCGTGCAACTTCAAAACTCGCGGCTGCTGCTCCTTTTTCGAAAGCCGAGGAAAAGGGAGAACAAAACTTCCACGGATGATCCTTCAGTCGACCAACTTTCCGCAATCCCCAAGAGAAAATAAAGAAAATATAGCCGTTTTTCTCTTTATTTGGCGTTGAAATAATTTATTTGTGCAACGAAGGATTTGTGAGCGTGTAGCAAGTCTTTAGACCCAAATTAAGTTCTTGTGCTATGTGGGGTGTCCCAAATTTAAATGTCAAAGCTTCGGGAGTGTGCAGAACATCGATAAACTGAGAAGAAAAATTTCCTTCAGAAATTTCAGTTTGTTTCTGCTCTGTTTTGGAGAACAAATGAAGTAAATAAATAAGTGGAAAAACTGAAACTTCCTTGTTTCTTTGTGAAGCAAAAACGAGCAAATCTCTGAGAGACTTTTCTCGAAGCTTTTAAATTTCAATTTTGGAATGTTATAGTGTTACGTACGATAATGCGAAAATTTGCAAATTGTCGCCATTCGTTTAATTCAAACAGACACGTTCCAAGTTAATCACTTGTTTGTCGATTCCAAGTTCAAACTTTTATACAGATATCTTACATACAAGCGCACAAGCGCTTCATATCCAGGCAAACTCCACTCGTTGAATCAGACCGCAGTTCTGCTCTCCCAGAATTCCGTTGTTCTTCAGAAATTCCGAGTCTTCCGCTAATCCGCAGAAGTGGAATTTCATCGACCGTCTTCGCGAAGACGAGCGTCTCGAAGGCGAGCCTTTCGATTCAGGTTGGTCGTTGAGAGGGAGCGAAGGTCGTCGCCGAGAAACGAATTGTCCCGCCACTTTGGGATGCGTGGCCTTCTCGAAACTGACCGAATCGATCACACGACGCGAGACGTATCTCGGCTCGCAGCTGCCTCGAGTACCTCCTGCTTCTTTGCGTTAATTGACAGCAAGTGTTGCGGTTGCTGTTAATTTTAAGCGAGGCGGAGGATCTCATCAGCTACGTTCATCGAATCGAAACCGCCAGTTGACCCAATTTTCACTTTGCTCTTGTAGCATTTACATCGCGAGGTGCAACTTGTTAAAAATTTAACTTCAAGTGCGTTAATTTGATTCGTCGGCGTCAGAAAAGAAATCACTCGAGGAGGAAAATTCATAATTACACTTGAAGCTCACGTTAACGGTGGGTTTATGATAGACGGCGTAACAAGGAATAGAGGGGACAGCTAGGGTTTAAAGTTGTGGTTTTGGAGCTTCTTCTGCATGATGGATGAACGTCCAAACCGCAGAACAGGTTTTGGGTGAGATTAGAAGAGAAGACGACACCTCCGTGAAATTTTAGCATCCTCGAGGGGGCTATGAAAAGAGCAGTTGTCCAGCTTCTTTCAAGACGCGCACGAAAAAAAGAAAAAGAAAAAAAAGGAACAGCATCGAAAGAAAAATAACAGAAAAATATCTACGTAAAAGCCGTAGATATTTAATCAGGAAATCTTCGAGGAAATTGCGGCTTTGAAACTGCGAGAAATAAAAAGAAAAGAAGAGAAAAAATTGAAAGGAGGGATCCAAGTTGACGATGTCAATGACGCGATCCCCTCATCTTTCATTCAGAGTCCCTCGTCTGTAGTCTGTCGAGCACTTTCCCCGGCTGTTGCTGGAAAAATATTTACGCCAACGATGGCTGCCAGCTCCGAGAGATTTTTAATCCATTCGCGACGGACAGCGTTCGCGGGGGGCGTCGCGCGAATCGCGCATCGACCGGAATACTGATACTCGAGTGGAAAGCCTATACGGGCAGGCTTTGCTTATGTTAATTCCATTTGCACCTGCCACACGTGAAGCGTGTCGCTGGAATCGCGATAACGAAGGGGAGAGAAGCGAGGGATTCCGATAACGTGGATTCAACCCTCGATACGCATCGAGATTTCCAAGCGAAACTGTTTCTAGCATCGGGACGAATTGACAGCATGGAGATGAATGAAACTTTCGAAACATTGTACCAACACTTCGACATTCTCTCTCTTCTCGGCGGAATTTTTATTTATACGTGACAAAAATTCTGACCGATACTATTTAATATTGAGAGGAAGGATTATTGTTTTGTCTTTGTCTTGTCTTGTCACAGTAGGAGACATCGTTTTATCACTGAAAGTGATTTTAGCGGGGGTAACCCAGAAAATCGGGCCTCTTCAGGTGCAACGCTGATGCAACGAAAATTAGCGATTGGTTGATTTGGGTCACGTGACTCGCGAGAGGGCGTGGCGTAGACCTCGAGTAGGAGTGGCGTTGTCTGGTACTGAGCGATCGCGCCTGTAACTTGTTTTCCATCTATTGTTTGCATATCAATAAAATTTTATGGCAAAAAAGTCGTCTTCACTTCCTAGTATTGTAAAGATGAGAAGAAAGACGAAAGACGGTGAGATACAGATAATTCTACAAAGGAAAATGATAGTGTGTAACATTTGGAATAATGGCGTTGGTAACGTTAGAAGAAGCTTAGAAGAATAAAAGTTCAACGTTCAACCATCGATCGATGATTCCGGCGGCTATTTTTTACGCTCAAAATGGATTCAATAACTTCGTAAATCGAAATAATCGTCTCACTGTCTTTTCAATATGTTGAGCTACAAAAGAAGACAGTTACTTCGTAGAAGAGATATGAAATAGCTCGATGTAAAAGGAATTTGACAAATAATACTTCGAACAAAAAATAAAGAAAAAAAATAATGAGAAAGATATATAAGACGTTTAGTCTTATAATCAAATAGAAGACAACACAATCAATCTAATGCGTTTGAAACCTACTATCCAATTTGTCCAATGTTGTATATAACATTTGGAACATTCTTGACAAACACGCTCGCAAAGTTTGTCAAGTTCGTCCAGCTCGTGAACACTCTCTGCGCAAACTGAAAATTATAATTTTCCCAACTGCGCTGAGACAACACAGAAAGGAGCCCAAGGGTTCCTAGAACATCCTAGTGCAAACTCGAAATTACGACTTCTCGGCCAGCGAGATAAAGTCAAAAGTTGGGGACGACGTATGTGAAAAGAACCCAAACACTCTGTGCAAACTCCGAATTATAATCTCTCAGCCACTGGAAACCGCAAAGAACAATGCAGAAACGAGCACAAGAATCCCTGTCCGCGAAGCGCTTTTACGATACTTTTTTGACAGAGAGCGCGCGCGAGAGAGAGAATGACGTCCAGTTCACACGAAAAGACGAAACAGTGAAACTATTGTGGCGTGTGAAAGTTCAGACTTTCTTCTTGCGTGACCTAAGAACGAGGCAATTATCGTCTGCTGCGTGTTTCGATACGGCTGTCGCAGCGAAAAATACCAGATTTGGGATTGTTTGTTTAATCGCGATTTTCAGATTTCGAACTGACGATTTTTAATTGTAAAAAAAAAAAAAAACTTGTAACTGGCAATCAACGATTCTCGGACACAAAAAAGATTTCCAACCGATACTGTACGTGTCACAAGAAATCGCAATAAAATCTTCTTACGAATCTGTACATCAAAGAGCGAAACATCATTTCTACATTTATATAAAATTATTCATTTTCATATCAAATTATTTATTTCACATTGAAGAAGAAATTGTTAAATTCTCGTCTCGCTAACAGAATCCTATTACGTACTTCTTTCAAACTCCGGCCCGCGTTCACTTAAACCAGATTCCAACTTTAACTTTCTCTTTGAAACTGCTCGAGGCCGCGCCGCGCGTCGTCTCCCTTCCCGCTGTTCGCATTAACGTTCGCGAAATTTCGCGGCGGCAAACCGGGCGAAATTGCGCTCGTTCGCAAGACTTGCGGCTCAGGCTCACGATGATCGTTGCGACAATTGTCGGGACGAACTTTCGGACGGAACTGACGGAACGCGCGAAAACTTTCCAACTTGGCGCGATCGTTCTTAATTCGACACCCACCGGCGAGTGGAATATCGCGAACACGCATCGCGAGACGTTGTTCCGTCTTCTGTGAAGAAGTTCTCGGGGAACGTTCCTTTTAACGAGCTATCTTTCCGATGGAAGGTTAGGTTAAGAGGCGTTCCAAACGTAGAGGGAAGTGCAAAGATGGAAAATCGTGTCGATTTTGCGAGCGATGGATGATTCTTACGTAAATGTAATTTTTACTCCCTTTAATTGTGATTATCTGTTAATCACTCGCAGTTATTGATAATCACTTGTAATTTTTTACAAATTTTTAATAAATTTATCGAGTTCTGCTTCTCGATACAGCGATCTTGAATTCTATTTTTCGACGTGAGTCTGATTCTATGATTAAATTAATGATTTTAGTGAAAAGTAGCAATGAACTATAGTAATAATTTATGCTACGACGAATCAATAATATAACAATTGTAAATAATGAAGAAACAGAAGACGCGTTGAAATGAAAAACTGGAAGACGAAGAGAAAACGTGTAAGGAGAATCGGTCAGTCTATAGTCAGCCACGTTCCAGTAGCAATAGTCCAACTACTTAGCACGTACTCAAATAATTATTGTCGATAAAATTTCATATTTATATACATTAATGTTATAGAGAATGCTTTCTATTTTGTTAAATATCATGTACCTTGCAGAATATATTTCTTACATCTAAAAAATTGATGGTCAGTGAATGTATTACCAGATTCTGCAAGTAATTCTTCAAAGCTCAATCGTTATTTAAAACGGAACTATCTCGTTATCGTAAATACAGTAATGTGATAAAACGATAAACAAATGACCACAGTCGAGTTGTACAAATTCCACGAAACTCGAGAATTGTTTTAGAAAAATATTTCAGTTCATAGAATTATCTCGTAATAAATATTTAATACACGAAACTGAAGCTTCAACCATTATTTAAAGAAATATTTTCACATCTTCCTATCTTCAATATATACTATACTACTTCTTGTGCGTTTTTAAATACCAAAATTCTGTTTCTTGTTACGTTTAAAGGATCTTTCATCTAAATCTGAAGTATCTCAAACAGACACAAACTTGCACAAACACTCGATTCATCTCCATTTTTCCATTTCGAATAAATAACACTCTTCTGAGCGAACTCCCAGAGAGTAAAAGAGAGAGAGAGAGAGAGAGACTCGTCAGGGGAAGTGTGGGCAGAAAAATCCCGCGTTAAAAGACACTTCCATTCGAGCGATATTAATTCACAGCCCGGTCTCGCTCGTTATCGTAAAATCTGATTATCTTCGTGAATCACCACTTCATCGAACTTCCGGGGGAAGGCGACGACGAACCGCAGGTCAACTGCCTACCACGAAAAGGAACGCGTTCTCGCAGGCGTTCCGGTGAAATATCGCGAACTGCGGCCGACAACGAGTGGTAAAAACGAGCGGATCGAGTCGTCGCCGCGTTCTCCTGGGACTCGCGAAGTTTCTCGCCCCACGGCTGACAACTGCTCGGTAGACGAAACTTCGGAATCGATTCCGCTTCGGTCACCCGGAAATGCATTTTCATCCCCGGCCATCGAGCCGCGTCCTGGCGAATTTCAACGGAGAAAAAAGCCGGGGTAGAAATCCGCCGGAGCGGATGTTGGATTTGTCGAGTAATCGGTAATGGGAAGCTCGAGTTTCGAGGAAGTCGTGAAATAACGATGATTGCATCAAGCTCTCGGGGTTCGGTACGAGAGCGAAGGACTGTAGAGTTAGATGGTTTCACCAGGTTTTTTTGCGTGTAATTACGAGCGAAAAATTTGTATCTTTCGTGTATCTCGTTCTTGTTGCTTTGCAACAAAATTGCAAGACAGAATTCGTTTTCGTCACTTATTGCGAAGAACAGGATCAGTTTTATTGAAATTCTCTTTGAACGGCGAAGGAAAATTATTCTTTCAGATTATTAATTATTCATTGATAAAAATTATTATTCGGATTATTAATTATTAGTAAAATAAAATAAAATAAATTAAAGATGACATCAAGATCAGTTTTATTGGAATCTTCTTGAATTAAATATAAACCTTTTGATTGTTGTTTTCTCTTTTTCCTCGATTATTAATTATGTTTTGTTAGGAAACGTTTAACGTTTTAAATCCGACTGGTTAAATGACTTTTGCGAAGAGCAAAACCAGTTTTACTGAAACTTTTCGTTTGGTTTGCGAAGGAAGATTATTTTTCCAGATTATTAATTCCTGTAACGAATACTTCATTGGAATAATTTTCAATTGAATGTAGAACTGAAAGTTTGCTTCCTGGAAAATGCTCTTTTCCTCGATTATTCATTATTTTGCCAGGAAACGTTTAACATTTTAAATTCGATCTCGTTAGCTCCGGTTAGATCTCGTCCATTTCGGGCAACATTTAATTCAAAGAAGTAATAGATCAAACAGCTAGTATCGAAACCGCGAACCGATAACCTGGATTCTGCACGGCCGTATCGGAAACTTCGTTCCTTTTATCCTCTCGTCTCTTGTTTTAATTCGGAAATTCGAAATAAAAATCGCGCAGTGTGTGATACAGTGATACCCAGAGATAACCACTCCGAAGTGAAGTGCCTCTGTAACCCGAATCGACAGGCAACGCGGATCGATGCCGCGCTATTTATCGTTTGAAATTCGTCCCGTTACTTTAGAATCGTCGGAGGTACATCGCAGTTTTGCGGGAAGAATTTTGAAAAATTGTCTCAGTTTCATTTTTCTTTTCTTTTTTTTTTTTTTTTTTTTTTTTGATGTGTCGAGTTTGCTTTGTTGATATCAGAGCGGCGTATAATTGCAAAGAATTGCAGCGTTTCAGGGAGATAGAACGGAATTTTACCTCGATTTTAATTGCATTTCCCTCTAACTAATGACTTCTTAATGGAACAAGTTTGTCCATTAGCAGCAGCGAGAGTTTACATAAATTAATTTTCTTTTCTTAATGGATATAATAACTTATAACTTTCGCGAACACGGGCGTGCAGCGAACAGCGAGCAACCAATGAAATTTAACGGACACGAGGAAATTTTAACAGCACCACAGTGCTCACCGTCCAGGTTAAATTTTATTTTGAAACCGTTGAATGATCAATGTGAAATTCTCCGTAGAAATTTGACAAACTAGCGACGCTGTATCTTTGGAGATTTGAATGATTTCTCGTCGAAAGTACAAACTCGAGTAAAACAAATGTAAAAAAACTGCACGACTTGTACTTCAGTACGATTCACTGAAAGGCCCAGAAGGAAATGAAGACGACTCTTTTGCCATAAAATTTTATTGATATGCAAACATTTGAATCGATAGAAAACAAATTACAGACGCGATCGCTCAGTACCGGACAACGCCACTCCTACTCGAGGTCTACTCCACGCCCCCTCACGAATCACGTGACTTAAATCAACCAATCGCTAATTTTCGTTGCATCAGCGTTGCACATGAAGAGGCCCGATTTTCTCGGTTAACCCCGCTAAAATCACTTTCCGCGTCACTTTCAGTGATAATAAAAATATACTAAAACTACCAACATATATAAACACAAAATAAAAATTCGTGTTATAAATCTCTGAAACTCTTTGGAGGGACAAGAATGCAGAAATCTTTGCAGAACTATAAAACTGCACGACGCATCCGCAATCACCGCGATAACATAAACAATTTAATCTCATAGAATTCTAATTCTTTGCACTTTTATTTCTCTTTTTTTCGCATTTTGATCATAAAATGCTTCGAATTATCGCCGCGTCGATTCCAATAATGTCATGAGTCGTTGAAGATGAATCAACTCTGGCATTCGCTTGTCCAGCAGATTCGAGGCAGATCCTTGCCCGGGTCCCTGTTAGCGAAATCCAACGTTTTCGTGTCCGATGCATCCGGCAAGATGCACGACGCGAGCGGTCAGAGGTAGAATGGTCCGGCGTCCCGTCAGAAACGACAATCCAGCCCAGTGACTGGCCACGTTAACTCGTCTCGTCGCACGAAATTACTCCATTAAAACGAATGTGCAAAATCCCTGACGCTTCCGTATAACGAAACGACGTGGGGTGGAAGTTCGTGGAAACCAGGGGGAGAAACCCTGCGAAATCTGGCAAAATTTACCGGCCAGAGGTCGCAGACAGCAACGATACCAGCACTGTAATCTCTCTAAACGTCGCTGCGTTGTGCATTTGTTAAACCTGCATTCTAATGTTCTAACTTCAAGACGTATGGTCCTTTGTTCTCTGCGACTGTATTAAACGTTGTTCCTTCTATTGGATATGTTATTATTTTTCTCCGTGTTCTTCATTTAGGGAATTAATTAATGTGGGTTTTGAATGACTTAATTAGATTATTGAAAGTTCTTTTCATGGTTATTTTGAATTTTTGTTATTGTCGCGTTTCGTTAAATGAAGAACAGACGTGTAATTGGTAGACTGGATTTTTATGTATTTTCAATTTTTTTGTCAATTTTGTTTCAAACCTTGGGCGTTATTTTATATATTTTTGCGATCGAATTATTATATAATTGACAGATTATTCATAAATTATATTAATCAACTCCATAAATTGATAACATGGAGCAGAGCGGGCCAACTGGCGGCTCGCAGGCCCTTGCGATCGCTAGCGCCATCCCCTCCACTGCATCGATTTCTCCCCACTCTCGCAGTCTGTTGATTTCCCCACCAAGCAAGTAAAGAGATCGAAGCAGTGGAGGGGAGAACGCTAGCGATTAGGAAAGTAGGGGCAAGGGCCCGCCACTTAGCCACTTAGTTCTGAACATAGCATTGTTGTCAATTGTTTTTGAGAATCTACGCTGAAATATATCGATGCGAGTCATTCGTTTCTTGAAATGTATTCAATTTTAGTAGAAACGAAGCGGATCAATTTCACGTTCGACTTCTGTTCTATATACTTTTATCTTAATTCTTATTCTTTGTCATCCTATATTTTTAAATTTTTATAGCTTGCGCAAATACACCCGAATTTTTCAAAAGTGACTCGTTAGATTCGCAAAGTCGAAAATTTCCCAGGCACGGGTTTCATTGAAAGGTTGCACGGTCTTTGTAAACGCACGCTTTACACGAGCCATATTGTTCTCCTTTGAAGGCAGACTTCTATTAAATATTAAATTTAGATTACACAGCGGAAGCCAAAAGACAATGCGTTTTACGTTTTTAAATTCACCTCGAACGAGTGGTGAGAGAAAATAACAATACCTCGCAAAAGATAATTGTCTGGAAACACACTGTTTAGAACGTAATTACAAGCGTTTTAAACTATTTAATCATTCTTCAAAGAAAAAAAACGGAAAAAATATAAATCTTGCATGAAAAATTAAAAAAATTCAGATTCCCTTTTCCTTCAACACTAGAACTACCAAAGTGGTCAAAGTGATCTATTGATAATATTTGTTGGATATTTTGTAAACGTAAAGTAGCATAATTTTTCGCAAAACATACAAATGAAAGCCTGTATAGTCCAATGTATCGTAAAGTTCCTCTATTTTTTGACTTGAATCTCTCTGATGGAAATTTTCTGCTTTAGTCGCGTTGATTTACACTTTTTTAATAAACTATATATAGAAATTCGACGAAATTTCATTTTCCCAAATCACTGAACGAAATTCTTATTCGAGCAAAGTTGCCGGAACTTGAACTAGAAAAAATACTAGCGCTAGAGGCTAGCTGCAGCGTTTTCTGCGGAAAGTGAACTCACCTTGTTATTAATTCATCGAGTTATTCGTATCCCCGGAGACTTGCCAGGCGAAATGCACGTCTCAGAACGTCTGGCGTACACGACATATATATTTTATCGACGAGCGTTGCTCTATCGATTTGCTCGTTGCAACCGGCACCGGTGTGTTAAAAAGAAAAAAAAAAAAACACGAAGCTGAAGATATATCACTGCGCTCTGCTAGATTCAAGACGGTTCTACGCGGCTGATACGGTAATTGATATCGTGTCCGATAGCAGTGAAACAGGTGGCTGGCAAGAGAACCGAGCTAACTTTTTGCATTTGGTTGTTCGTCCCGCGGACTGAATATCAAAGAAGCCGCGGTTTCGCTCTTCTTTCGTCGTAAACTACGAATTTCCGAACGCCTGCTCTCCCACGTGCAAACTTTTCTGCTCGATATCAGACTGCGAGCTTTCGCGAAAATTTATCTTCAGCACGCGAGTTTGGTTCATGGTAGCAAATGTACATGTAAAAATTACAATTGAAAGTTATATACATTGTAAATTTAACGGTTGGATATTTCCCACATTACGCGCAAGTTTCGAATTTTTTTATAAATTAATTACAGTCAACTATCGTTACAATGGTTATGGATAAAAATTGAAATTACCTTACTTCATTTGCATATTCATTCGTGTTTGATTTTACTTTCTGAAAGGAACTTTGCTCCCGAGCTTTTGTCCCGATTCTTTTAATTTCTTTCACGCTTTCATTTAAATTAAAATCTCCTTTTAGCATGTTTGAGCTACGCGGTGTTTAAACTACTATTTAAATTATCCTCCGTTACAGTTGCAACATCCCCTCACTCGCTTTCTACCCCTTTTAAAGTCCGCGTAATGGTTAATTTACTGTTTATCCCATCTGAAATTCATTTATTTCTCACCTCACCGTTTATTACGTTCTCCCTCTTAATTGCCCCTGAATTTCCGCAGTTTAATATTTCTCCAAGAGAACACACCGCCGTCCCTCCCGTCCTCGCTAATGAAAAAAACGCGATCGACTTGTGCCTCTCCCCCTCCTGTCATTTTCCCTGTCATCGCGAAACTTCAGCGCCTCTCCCGAGCAACGTCGAGACAAAACGCCAGAAAAACCAAACTTCCAGCTTTCCCCTAACAATCGCCCGGACCACCCTCGCCTCGTCCAACAAAAACCAGCGCCATTCCTCAAAAACTACATCAACAGCCAAACCAAAGCGACGCGAAACACGCGAGCATCACGGAATTGCACTCGTTAATCACCGCTCCTTTCGAGACAGCTGCAAGCGGCTCAAAGAGGGTTGAACAACCCCCCCCCCCCCCTCCCTGATGACGACAAAGCTTGAACATGAGAAAAAAGAAGAAAAGAGAGAAAGAACCCAGCCAGTGTATTGATAAATTCAACGCTCGTGTGCAGATTCGAGAGATGCAGCGTTTCAATTAAGCAGAGGGTGAATTCACGGTTTATCCTGAAAGAGAGGGGGGGTCTCCCGCAAGGCTGAGTTTTATTATTGAAATTACTCGATAACTGATAAATGAAAATTCCTTTTATCAATTAAATGAACAGTTTTTAGATAAAGGTTGTCAATTCAAATTCAAGTTAAATATAGGAAATTCGCACCGAATATGGGGAGATTTTAACTTTTTCATACGCAGAGGGAACTGTAATTGTACGTATTAAAAAATTTGTTAAGCTTCAGACGAGGATGATTGACAACAAAGAGGCACGTTTTCAGATTTGTGACAATTGAAATTTGGTCTGGACGGTTTAAAAAGAGTTTAGAAACGCGAAATCGAACGTGTGACACAGAATGAAATTGAAAAGAGAATTACATGCGAATTATGTAACAGAAATTGTCAATTCAGATTCAAGTGAAATATAATAAATTCGTACCGAATATGGTGAGATTTTAACTTTTTCATACACAGAGGGAACTGTAATTGTAAATTCCGAGGATTGTTACAAAAATATTTGATATCGTTTCGAGGAAAGGTAGACTGTAATTTCTTCTTTTTTTTTTTTTTTTTTGAATAGAGTGCACTGTGATTGAAAAAATTTTATTTGCAAAGTGTTGAGTTTTATTCACGATTTTAAACGTCAGTTTTAAAAAATGAAACATCCCAACTTGCTCGTGAAATAAATTGTAATTGCAAATTCTGAACAAACTGATATCAAATTGACGTCGATCCATTTTGTTTCTTTGAAGTGCTAAATATTATTCACATTATTAATATCCTACAATATTCTGTCAATTAGTTATTCAGTCGGATCGCGGATGTTGGTTAATACACGTTACAATCTTTGCAACTAATAAACGTAATGGAGTCGCCGATGCGCCAAGCAGGTTTCCGCCAGCCATTGAAGCTAATTATTCGAATTATTCGCTGAAACGCACATCGCAGGATAGGACGGAAGGGTTGGATCGTGTTTCACGCGACCGATCAAACGAAAATTTCTCTCGGATAGACCCCGAATAGGGTTTGAATTTCGTCGTCGATTCGAACGACGACGACGACGACGACGACGACGACGACGACGACGGTGCCCGTAAGGTTTCACCACAAGGCCTGCGTCAATATCGATCCGACGTCTCTCTCTCTCGTCGTGCACCCTTTCGTCCTCCACTTCGTTGCACGTACGCGCGGGAGAAAACAACGAGCGCCGTCGCGCTGAAATATGCACGCCGGCGACGAGCGCTCGAGGAGGAGGACGCCCTTTTGCCACATTGAATTTCGGATTGCCTTCTCTGCCCGTTATTCCCGGGAAATGTTTTGATTAAGGGCGATGAGAAGTGGTCTTGAATTTCCCGGCTGACCGAAGTGGGCGAAACGACGTTAATCGAAACGAGTGTTTTGAACTACCCAAACAAGTTCTCTTCGAAAAAAAAGGAAACAATGAAAATTCGATAGAAAATTCGATGGAATTCGTCGCAAAAAAATCGGCCAAACTTGAGTAAAGATTGTAGTTGTGTCTTTCTGAAAACATTTCTATTCTTCTTTAAATAGAAGAAAAAGAAAAAGCTTCAAAGGAAACTAGACACTTTCGAAATTCTCCATTCTTTGTCACTTTATACTTTCGTTAAACATCAATGTTTAAATTAAATTAAATTAAATATTTATTTAAACTGATCATTAAGTCATGTTTAAAAAGAATTGCACCGATCAACTTTAATATCGGATTTACTTTATATTTGTCGCAGATTTGAAATTACACTCGTTCGTCACAGACGATACGTTCTCGTCTTATTTTACGGAAAGTTGTTTCGCGATGTGTCATTATTCACGAAGGAAACTAAGTTAATGTGCGTAGTACAAATATGTGATTAACACGTGATAGATTTACGACGAAAAAGTTTTAATTTGTTGCAGTTTGCACGAACGTACGGATTAAAGGCTGAAAGTCGAGGAGAGAGCACGCTGCAAGTAGAAGCGGAACGTGTACGGTCAGACGCGTTTTAGCAGCAACGCGTGCGAGCATATTGTTAAAACTTTTCGCGGATTACTTCGGATTTACGTTAGTTCGAAAACAGAAATTCAAGTTGATTCTACTATGAAATATATTTCACATTTATTCGTATTGCTTTTGTCGAATATATAATTCTGTTCCCTAGAAATGCGATATATTTTCCAACTTTCTAGTCGTTAATCCATGCATTGGCAAATTTACGCAAAACTTGCTTTCGACTTTACACTGGTAATATTGAAATTGAAATTTGCTGTTAATTTTCGCAACAAACAACAGAGAACTCGCGAGATCGTTCATGCGAGTTTCAATGGAAATTACGTCAACGCTAGTTTCTCTAGTATTTGTCTATCAGTCCCACGTTCTGATGCGTTTACCATCGACATTTCCCCAGAGAAGAGTCAATTAAAAGGAAAACAAGGACCGAACGCTGGCCAAAGAAACGACGCAAACAATCGAGGATAACCTCACCAGTAAAATTATACTTTTTATACTGCTAAATTATACTATCAAAAATATTACTTTTTCTCAACGTTGTACGATTATGAAATAAATATGCCAATACAATACGTGAAAATTTTCTCATCATTAATTACACTTGTAAAGGGAAATATAACATGTCAATAAAAATATAACAATTTGTTGTAATTTAAAAGTTTAAAACATTCGACCAAAGAAAAATCGAATGTATACTTTAAAGAAAAGAAGAGAGAGAGAGAGAGGGAGAGAGAAATATATAATACTATTGTGTGTGAGTGAAAAAATTCAATTCACATAGCTATTATAAAACTATTCGTCGTCCAAGAAAATAATTCGAACATAATTCTCCACGAAGCAACTCGAGGAATTTCAATTGAAATACGACGAGGCAGCGGCCGAACAGCCTAATTACAAGATTCACGTAATTCCCCCGGCTAAATCTGCATAACTATCTCCGAGCCGCCGAAACTTACCCCTGCGATTCACCCTCAGTCAACGCAAACACTCAATTGCACGGAATAACAAACGTCTTCTTCAAACAACCGTTCCGAACGACGCAATAAATGTCGTGCCCCCTGGAACGTTTAGCGGTTAGCTGTGTGTCACCCCATTCCCGTGTCCTCCACCCCTCGCTGGATCCGAACAATCTCCAAGAGACCCGTCGACTACGATCCCTACATCGTAGCTCTCGTTAACCCTCTGTTGCCGAAACCTTCCTCGTGTCAAACGCAATTCGTCATTGGAGAAAGAGAGAGAAAGAGAAAGAAAAGTGGTAATGATATTTCGAATGTAGGAAAGTGTCCTTTTTTTGATCCTTGGAAATCTTGCCTCTTCCTCTGATTGAGAAATATGTATTTCTGAGAAACCTAAAGACAGAAACATGCGAGTCGCTTCTTTCTGGACCCCTTGGGAATTTTGACGAATAAATCTCTTGCCTCTCCGAGAGAGAAGAGACTGCGGATTTTTATGCATTCGACCAAAGTATCAAAAGTGAAAATAATAACATCAACACGGAACTGAAACTTAGGTTGGAAATAAAAATGAAATTAAACTGCATGGAAAATATATAAAATATCGAAATGTATAAATATATATGAAATATCGAAATAGGTAAATATATAAATATATATCGAAATATATAAATATCAAAATATAAGAAATGGAATATTCGCTGCTACATTTAACAGAGAAAATAATCTTCTGCGTATTTAAGTTCCACTAACTCTTTATAGTAGTTAGATAAAATTGCACGAATGAAGCAAGAGTTGAAACAACCCTCGATCCTCAGACTTTTAAGATCTCGTCGATGGAACGGTTAGCCTCGCGAGGGGCACAGTTACCTGTAACGAGGTCTCTCACTTTTCGATCGTCTCTCGAACGATCGCAATCGGAAGCAGCTC
>KQ435840.1:699614-713886 GCA_001276565.1 Melipona quadrifasciata | reverse complement strand
TCAGGTGAGACACAGGTGTGCACTCGCGAGCTTACTCCCCCCGCGAGGCACGCGCCTCGAGAGATGTACTCACTGTCTCAAGTAGGACGCTGCATCCGGAGAAGACAAAAGTTTCCGTCGTCGACATTTACTCTGTCTACGTACGCACGAACGTTGCTTTCTGGAGGAAAAATCGTTTCTGGGTTTCGAATCTAAGTCGTGACTTTGAGGTTTGGACAGATGGTATTTAGATCCATGAGTCGGTTTATGTAAATGGGCGAAAGATCGGCAGATTGGAGAGATTAAGCTTCTTAGGATGAAGGATGTGAAAGAACTTGTGAAAATTGTCGATTTCGTAATTTGTAAGCCCATTTTGATCTCTACTTTGATAGCCAAAAGTTTTTCATCTTTTTTTTTTTTGAAGACGAGTAGAAAAATGGGGGTACTTCTTTCTTAAAATTTGCAAAAATTCAAACTTGCGTGAAAATTAATTAACCAATTCTTTGAAATCTTTCTTTTACAACGATCCCTTAAAAATTCGCTACGACTGGTTTCTCACTATTTCAATTGAATAATGTTGACGAAACATTAGGATCTCTAAATTTTTGTCGTTCAAAGGTCAATAAAATGCTGGGGGAAAACAACAAATTTGAAGGGGTGGTGCATCCAATTGCGAAGAAACTTTTTACAATTTTCGACGAAAAAAATCCCATCCGCTGTAAAATCATCTTTGAAACAAACGAACTCACGACTGTCGAAAAAATGGAAGCTTCACGTTTTAAAACGAGATAAAATGATCTCTCGCGACAGTTCAAATTATCGGCAATTTTCCCGTTCGTCGTTGGTTGAAGCTGCGACCACTTCTTCATCCTACAAATTCCTTTCTTCCTCAAAAGTCGAGAAATAACTCATCGTTCCCTGTCGAATTCTAGAAGACTTTAAAAGCAACTGTCGAGTGATTCGAGGCGAGGAGCCGGTCGGCTGAAAGGCGCCAAAGGCCCCATCGATCTATCTCCGTATAATTTTCTCCGACGGCTGGGAACAAACAGGCGGACGGTAAACAGAAGTGACAGACGGGTGCAGAGAACCGGCGAGCAACTGGAACGCGCCCAACACACAGTCGACAATATTTCGCGGGCACAAAGCACGAGGAACCATAAAGCCACCCCTTGGTTTGCCGACCGGCGCACCTCTCGCTCTCTCTGCGCCGTGCTCGCGCCATCGAGTCTCCATTATTCGTCTCTAAATGCTCGTTAATCCCTAATTGCGTCCGCTGCGCCCTTTACTTTTGAATAAGTTTTCTCCTGACACGCGACCCTTTCTGACGATCCTTTGGATCTATGGGTGGGCTGTTTGCGTGTTCCTTTGTGGAAAAGGACGAGCGACTCGTCGGTGGACAATGTTTCCCAGTAGTTTCCCGTAAAACTGTCTCGTTTTTTAGCGAAGATTTTTCTACCGACGTGCACGATTGGGAAATGTCTGAAAGTTCTAACTGCGCCGTGTCCAAATTTAATGAACTTGCGATGTCTGTGAAACTTGCTGTGTAAGGAAGAAAAATAGGATTTTTCTCAGAATCTAAATAATTCTAAAGTAACACGTTCCAGCTTCTTCCAATTTCGAGATCGAAAGATAACAAACAAATTTCTGTTCTTAGTTGTTAGTTGAACGAAAAGTTAACAATGCGAAAGAGAGGATCGTCAGAAAGAATCGTACGTGTATCGAAACAAGTAGGAGGAAACAGCGAATGTCGCAACACCACGACAGGATATTGTCCGCGTGAGTCAAGCATCCGGTGATTACAGGAATCTAGGTGTACGCTGATCAGATTCGAGGTCGATTAGAGAGAGAAAGAGAGAGAGAGAGACCTGCAGAGAGACTATTCGCGAGTCCTTGGAACGTGACGACTTTCTCGACGCGAAAACGCTCCGTATAATCGTGCTTCCTCCGCGATCTCGATTACCATCGTTCTACTCCCTCCCTCCCTCTCTCTTTCTCTTTCTCTCTCTTGCTGCGTCGTGGTGTCGCGATGAAACGCGTGGCGATAGTCGTGGAACTTAATGAAACGCCACGCTCGAGTGCCCCTCAAAGAACCAGCGAAAAAAGACTCGAGGTTGAAACACGTTTCAATCGACGGGCTACCGTCGTTGTTCGCGTTGGCCAAGAAACGAGAGAGAGAGAGAGAGAGAGAAAATCGTTCAGTGTCGCTCAACTCGGACAAGCTTCCGCGTGGTGGAGTGTAAAGCGCATAGGAATGGAGCTGGCGAGCAGGACGAGGCGAGTTTTAACACGGATCTTCTGTCGGAGGCGTTGGAGCGTCCACGAGTTGCGGCAAATGAGGAGAAAGAAAGAAAAAATTGCACGACTTGTACCCCGGTACGATTCGTCTCACCAGAAGTAATTGTTCTGACTAGGAAATGAAGACCGTAAAATTTTATCGATACGCAAACGTTTGAATCGATAGAAATCAAATTACAAGGCGCGATCGCTCAGTACCAGACAACGCCACGCCCCCTCGAATCACGCGACCCAAACCAACCAATCGCTAATTTTCGTTGCATTAGCGTTGCATCTGAGGCCCGATTTCCCCCCGCTAAAATCACTTTCAGTGATTAAAAAAAAAGCAGATGCAGCAATGAAACTTCGCTTTAAATTCTCTCTCTCTCTCTCTGTTTTATCCAGAGAAAGATGCAGAACTATTTTTGAATCGATGGAAACTGTTTCCCGGTGAATTCACATGGAACTTGGTCTTTCCGACCGAATCGTTCTTCGATATCATCGGTTTTTGCCGACTCGCGTGCGCTCTGTTCTCGAGTAAACATGCAAATAATTGCGTTGAACCGAATCTAACGACCGATGCTCTCCGCATCGAGTGCGGATGGTTCTCACCATCGACAAAGCTTTGTTTCTCGATCGTCTTGTCCCCGTCGAAGAAAGCACAAACGAGCATTATGAGAGATCGAAAAGTAGAACGTGAATCACTGGTGGATATCAAGCGTGGCTGTCGATACGACGTCGAGGAAAAAGAACTTCGCGTCGAAAGAAACGGATCGTCTGGCTTCTTCAGCTCGTCTCTCTTTCATCTCGTTTCGTTGGCTTTTTGCTCGGGGGCTGGCCGATTGGATCGTCTTCTGTCGTGGTGCGCGCGAGGCGGACACTTTTTTGCGAGATCAAGAGTGGGAAGATCGATGGGGTAAGCCGTTTTGATCGGCGAGTTTCCGGAGGAATTAGCATTTTACACTGGTAAGTGTAGTTGATCGAGGTCACGCGTGCGTTTCATTCGCACGAGATTTATTTACATCAAAACACGAGGAACTTAGTGTCTTTTATCGAGAGATTTATTTATTAAAACGACATTGAAAACGATTGACAGTGATCGAGAAATTTCAAAAAAAGTACTTTTACCGAGAAATATAATTTAGATTTCTAGACATCGAGAGTATTTGCGAGAGATTTAATTTAATTTAATAATGATAATTGGTAATAATGAAGATAATGATCAAAGGATCAATCTACCAAGAAGCATAATTGTTCACGAATCTTTAGATTTCGAGAGTGTTTTCATTTCCATCAAGAAGTATAGTTATTTTATAACGAATTTATTGCTGTAGAATATGAGCACGTATTCTAAATAAAAAATATCTTCATAATGTACGCGGGAACGTTAATGAAAAATTTATGCTCTTGGCCGCGTTGTTGCACGTAACGGCGAATATTATGTTTCTCAGCGATTGTTTCTCAGGTTTTATCACGAAATTATACGCAAGAGCAAATTGCGGATGCTTACGTATACTTATGGAAAATTTTGTTAAAGTAAGAACCATGCAGATATATTCAAATATTTAAAGTGAAATCCGTTTGGATCCTACTTTTTTAGCCACGCTTATAAAACAACGTGATTCGACGGTCATATAAAAATTATATTAAATAATTAATTGAACGCAATTTAAATACGCGCGTTTATCAAGAAATAAAAGTTCGCTCGCGCGCAATATTAAAAATGAAAAAAGAAAGGAGAGGTTATATATACCGCCGATTTTTACAAATTCAAGAGGAGATTTAAACATGAGAAATTAGGACGGGGCAAGTCAATATGAGCAAAATTGAATTGGCCGTGTATTAAAATTACTGAAGGAGAAATTTACTTGCGATATTAATCATAGACGAAGGAACGGATAAAAACTGCACAGCCGGGCAGAGAATTTAATTAAAATTCTCGCAAAGCGTTTGTCTCTGAAGTTCGCTTCAAGAGAACACGAATTGTGAATTTCCAACGCGTCTCTGACGAACAGAAGGAATTCTAGAAGAAATCTTTAATTACCGAAAACTGCAAATACGGGACATCGTGGTGCATCGGTTAGGCCCCAAGTGAGCTTCAAAACTATTCGATCAAACAATGTACAAGTGGCTCGTTACAACGGGAGAAATTTATACGTGACAGTTTCTAGATGTAATTTCGACAATTGAGTGCTTCGAGCACTGTTAGAAACTAATTAAATAAAACAATGTTTCGTCGAATGCGAGTGTATTCAAATGTTTGCGTAGTGTAGAACATTCTGTTCCGTCTCTCAACACAACGATAACATTTCACGCAAATTTAATTGCATTGCCTTGTATGCGGAATATGTAAGACGCGTGTGTAATTTAATCAATCAAGTACAAAGTGTAATTATTTCGGCAACGATTAATTAGGCAGGGAATGAGGTTCTTAAATAAACATTTGTACGATTGTTCAGCTGAAGCTGACGTTTCTCAAGTAATCTTTCAGCTAATTCATAAGATTTGAACGAGTTTTTGAAATTGAACAACGAGTTCGAAGGTTCGAATTTTTTAAAAAATTTACATTCAGGACAAATTTTGATCTGACGCCACGTAAAGCCAGCCAAATCTCCGAGTTCTATATTTCTTCGAATTTATCGGGGAATGTTTTCTCGAGCAGATTCAGTCGATGGAAATTCATCTAATATCTAGGGTAAAATTTCACTCGAATAAACGATGTTCTACTGCGTTGCAGAACTCCGTCGCCGCGTTCTAGAATTCTACCGCCTGTCTCTCGTTATCAGTAACTTTCCATTTATAAATAAAATGCCTTCGGTAGGCAATTCATAAGAACTTTCTGTGCCGTAGAGCCACTGTACGGTGTAAACTGCAAAATTCTAAGAGAGAAATAAGTAGATTCAGTCGACTAACCAGAGAGACAGAAATTTTCGCTCGAGCAAGTGGAATTTCACCGTGTGGAATTGGTAGAATTTTATTGTCATTAAGTATAATATTCCGCGAATGGTCAGGCAAAATTCATATTTCTGCGAGCAAGGAATTTCTTAAGTAGATTGCGATTTCAATGAAATACATACTTCGTATTTCTTTTCTCTCACGCACCGTGGAGTTTTACCGCGTAGAACGCCGTTTATTATCCACTGCACGAGATAATAAAAAAGTACTATCTACTGTCCCTCGTTATTCGTTCAAAGCTTCGCACCAAAAAAAAAAAAAGAGAGAGAGAAATGAAAAACGACGTCGTGAAATCAACGAGGGGCGAAATATTTTTTCGAGCGAGTCCCTTTCAGCAAACCGAGGGAAACGTCACGTTCGAATGCGCGTTGTGAACGCAGCCGTACAACGAACACCGTTATTCCACTGCCACGGTGTAAACGTACTGGAACGCGGCGGTACGCGAGTACTACGCGTGGCGCGTTACGCGGCGAGTAATGCGTTTACCTACGTGCCCTGCCAGTCACGCAACCACGGGGAACACGTGACCGGATTCAACGCAATAGTCAGGACCGGCGTACCTTCTCATCCGGATCGCGAGTCACAGCTACCTCCACCACGCGGTTTCACGCGAGATTCTCAACACCCGATGGGGCAATCGTTTTTGCCTGAATCGATCCTACGTCGCTGCTGGATCCCACGCGATACACGAAATCGAGGGAGACTTTGAGGGAGAAAATTTACGATTCACGATTCGCGATTCGCGATTACGTTGATTTTGGTAGCAGCGAAATTGTAACATCGCCCGCTTCATCGTCACAAGTCGTAAAATTGTAATTTCAATGTAATCTATAATGTATCTGTAATGGATAATCAGAATAGAAGAATTTTCTGTGCTGTGGAGCTACTGTACGGTGTAAAATTGCAATATTTGTGAGAGAGAAGCTTATTCGCAATTTTTGATTCGCTTGCAAGTTTAGAAATTCTCGAGTTTCGCGATTTTCGAACATTCGGAATTTGCCCCTCGACTACCGAATTCATGAATTTCTCAAATTTCTCCCTTTTCTTGGGAATCGACCGTCTCAATTTTTTTTTTTTTTCTTCGCCAATTAATTGCGACTTCGCAGCTGCGCTATTTTAGTCCAGAGTTCAAAATTTCCCCGGAGAGAAGCATCGAACGGCAAAAGACTGCGCGGAAAACTTCGTTTCATCCTCCGGAATGATTAATTCACTCAGAAAGCGAGACCGCGGTTTCCGCGTGGACTGACGGGCGACTTTAAACACAAAGTTAGGTTGCTTTTGACGAGCATAATTCATTTTCCTCGGGAGGCTCTTCTCCTCCAATTCTTTCTCCTGGGGGGATTTCATTCGATTAAAAAACTTTGTCCTCCGGCAGCGAGCCGAGCTCTTGTCTGTCTCTCTAATCGAATGAGGATATCTCTTTGATACTCTATTCAGTTTTCCTCTTGTTTCATTTATTCGTCTGCAGAGAGATCGGCGAAAATGAAAATACAACGTTCACTTCACGCGAGTGAACTGCGAAAGTGTTTCCGACTTTATGAGAATGAAACGACAGCTGTTGGTGGACTTTTATATAATTTTTACAACTCTCAAGTAGCAGATAATCACAGTAATGTGTACTACTGTAATTAACGAAAATTTAAGGCGCGTAATTCTACTTTGAATTTTCATTGAATTCATAAATTTTATTGATATGCAAACATTTGAATGGATAGAAAACAAATTACAGGCGCGATCGCTCAGTACCAGACAACGCCCCCCACGCCCCTTCGTGAATCACGTGACCGAAATCGACCAATCGCTAATTTTCGTTGCATCAGCGTTGCACCTTATGGGGCCCGATTTTCTGAGTTACCCCTGCTAAAGTCACTTTCAGTGATAAAAAAATAAAAATGAAACAGTCTAACGCGGTTGAGAAACTTTCCTAATTTGCACGACTGCGAAACAACTTTTGCTGAGAGAGTCAAAGACTCACGTCCGGAACTACACGTCACTCTGATAATTTCAACTAACAAACGTCGCGTGACCAATGCTGCACTGTACTGTATTCAACTGTCTCACGCAATTCGAAAAAATCAGGACAAGCGTTTTATCGGGCAATCGGCCGTAGATAAACGTCTCGTATGGTTCGCCTAGATCGCGTGGCGGCATTTTATCTCGAAGATTACGGGACGTTCAGTCAACGTTGGGAATTAATCTTTATTTGCACACTCGGGCTGTAACAACAGCACACAGCGCTCTTTTCCATCTCCGAAATTAATCTCCAAATTAAGTTTATCAAGTTGTTGTCCTTCTTGATTAATGCACGTAATAAAAAATGAAAAAAACGAAAGTTTTCGAATACTTATAGGAATTCACAACATACTCGAAATATTCGAGGATTGATTCGAGGAATTTCGGCGAAAAGTAACGAAACTGTACACGTCAATTGTAGAAAGAGAATTCGAACATAAGATTGTTAAATGAAAAGCAGAATGGCGAACTTTAAATATGAACAAAAGCTGGAGAATCAGAATCGAGCTTCGTATTTCGAGATTGTTTGGGACAAGCTAATTTTAACAAGTTAAATTTAATATTCAAATAAATTTTGATATTCAAACAGATTTCAAGATTCCTCGAGTTCAGCATCTGATATCAGCAACTAAAATTAGAAAAGAAAAAAAAGAAAAAATTACAGAGCACGTGGTATAATGTAAAAATTACAACAAGCACATTCTGCAGTCTACAAGTGACAAATGTATTAATTCTCAAAACAGAACTAATCAAAGAAATTTCTCAGGTCGACTAGTAAATCCATAATTATCTGCTACTTTCGCTTCGGCGACAGTCTGTAGGTGTTACCTGGACTTTTCGAAGACTGATTTCTAAAAAGGTAGAAACTTTGTCCAACTAGCATCGTGTGTGAATCGACGTACACACGTTCAGACACACGTTCCTCGAGCGAAATACCAGTGGTTAGCGGTTACACGGCATCTAAAGCTCGCTTCACGTACGCTCGGTGACCGCAGAAAAATTCCATGGCAAATCGAGGAGCGTACACATGGCACTTGTTCCTCTAACGAGTTCCACGCCGATCGTTTGGCACCAGAATCATTAGCTAGAGTCATTAGAACTGTCTGAAATACCGAGTAACAGACAGTGACAAATTTGAAACGAAGCTGTAACTTCCATTTTAGAGATATTTAGAGAACCTATAATTTCCAATTGTAACTGCAATCGCAAGCAGTTTAGAGTCGCTCGATCAAGCTACAACGATTGATTGCCGAACTTTGCTGCATGAGCGACGAGCCTCGTGCTCGGAATACAAATGTCAGGTGTAAAACTAAGAGGATAATTCCAAAGTCCCGTACAATATCCTAACCCTCGAGTGTCCTGAATTTCAACGAACCGCGGCCGGATTTGAATTCCAATGGAAATTGGAGATTTTATGGGGACACTATCCTCGAACAGTCTTCAAATCTTGACGATCGTTTCTTGCGAAACCAAAGTAAGGCTGTGAGGATTTCCATGGTTCAAGTGAAACGGGAACGGGTAAGGTATTTTCAAATATTTCGAATATTCTGGACGTTTCGACGCGAGACCAAATGTTATTTAAAATATACGTAACCATAAGTAGACTGCGAATTTTTATACAATTTCTATAAACGTACCAAGGAGTGGAAGCTACGTAGAATCTTGCTTCATCGACTAAAAATTATTAATTGTACACCTCGTGCATTTTTGCACATTGAAGTTTCTTCTAAACGCATAAAAATCACGCAACATAATAATAATAGCAGGCTAGCATTCTACTTTTCTCATAATTAATGTATTAACATTAATATTTCGTACTATTATACATACGTATTAAAGTGATTTTAGCGGGGGTAAGCCAGAAAATCAGGCCTCTTCAGGTGCAACGCTGATGCAACGAAAATTAGCGATTGGTTGATTTCGGTCACGTGATTCGCGAGAGGGCGTGGCGTAGACCTCGAGAAACAAAACTTTTTGATAATTCGACCAAACAGAGAGCGAGACATCGAGCTTGTTCCTCTCTTCTCTATTCAAGTTCTTTTTCTTTGTGTGTTCCTATGCAAATATCCACTTTTCATTTCTGATGTTATCAAACCGTTGTCACTTCCATTTCTATTTTCTTCGAATTCCCCACTCGTCTGTCGATGACGGAACATTCAGAATATCCGATATTTCTCGAATCGATACTCTCTTTCTTTCATCCACGTTCAAATTTCGAATCGTGTCGCAACTGGGATGACAACAACTTCAGTATCTCAGAAGAAATGAAAGCAGAGTCTGCATCACTGTCGCGAAAATCGTCAAATCGATCGAGCTTGTTTTTTTACATCGCGAGGTCATCGCGTCGGTTCGGAGAAATGGCATCCTTCTGACAGATTCCCATTGCCATTGTCCCAGTTACCTCGAGCTGGATGGTTACATAAAAGTGACGATCAACGGTAACAGTCGGCCGTTGATTTGGCGATATGCCATTCGCCATCGACGTTTCTGTCCATCCTTCCGTTCCGTTGTATTTACCAATGCGCACTGTCCAACAATTACCTCGAGCTCCGTTTAATCGGTTGACACAAAAGGAGAATTACATCGAGAGAGAGAGAGAGAGAGAGAGAGAGAGAGAGAGAGAGAGAATTTCGCGACGAGAGAAGCACGAGCAACGCGTTTGTCAGCCCAAGTACCATCGCCGATAATGGAACGAGCGAACTCGAAATATCAATTTCTGTTCACTGCGTGTGCTATCACGCTCCGCGGTACCAGTTGTACCAACCAGTTTTATCAGCTTTGCCGAGAAAATCCTGTGTCGCAGAGATTAGAGAACTTTTTACTCCGGGCAACTGCCGGGCTGGAAGAATTTATTTATGAAAATTTGCATTTCTGCAAAAGGCGGAAAAACAGCAACTTGCCTCGTTTTTCTAGTATTTTATGGCAGATATTTAGTATTTTAGGTATTTAATATTTTGTTTGAAACATTTCGCACTTAGAACACAGAGTTTTTAAGGTATTTCGAACATTTTGACGTTGAAGATACTCGAATTGGTCTGAACGTCAATTCAACCGTGCATTAAGTAATTAAAAAACTGCACGATTTGTACTCCAGTACGATTCGTCTCACTGAAAGGCCCAGAAGGAAATGAAGACGACTTTTTTGCTATAAAATTTTACTGATATGCAAACGTTTGGATCGCTACCAGACAATGCCACTCCCACTCGAGGTCTAGCCCACGCCCCTTCGCGAATCACGTGACCGAAATCAACCAATCGCTAATTTTCATTGCATTAGCGTTGCACCTGAAGAGACCTGATTTTCTGGGTTACCACCGCTAAAATCACTTTTAGTGATAATATGTGGACATATCGAGCAGTTGAATATCCCAGAGATTTAGATACTTGGGAAGTTTCAGATATTTCGAAGTTTTAAATATGTTGACATTTTCAGTACTTTGAGTCCGAATCTGATCATTTCTCTACAACTTAACGTTTCAAAATTCCTCGCACTTTTCATACGTGAGTGCATAAAAATTCTCAAACATCTCTACAAACCAAGTATCCGAATTGACGATTATTCTTTCCAGACGATTGATCCGTCAGAAAATGTATTATAGAAAATTTTTATGTTCCTCGACGAATGATCCTTGATTCAGCGAGTTAACCTTAAATTCAGTTACGGGTGGCAAATCCGATATCGAGGTAATAGGTTGGATTTGCACGGTAATCGAGCGAGGCTTATGAGTGAAACAACGCGTTTCGCGATCTCTGAAAATTACAGCGCACGAAGAAGATGGCGCAAAAACCGATTCTCGCGTTAATAATAAACTGAGAGAGAAAATCGGATGACGCTGCGAGTTCATCTCGACAAAATTTTATACATACTACATTTCGGATTGTACTAATCCTTCGATATATATTCCCAGATCGCGCGCAGAATCGTTGAATTTTAGATACACAAATAGAATATCGATTTGTGTATTTACATATGTGTAGCTATACTCTCCGAGCACATCGTTCTTCTTTCACTCGTAGCTGCATACAATCTCGCGGAATTTATGGATTGGCGTTTCGAAATAAACTTTCAATATTTCGGAAAACAGCGGAACGATGATTACGAACTTGGTCGCCGAAAAAGTTTTAGAAAGTCGTGGAATAAAAATTTCGAGATTTCTTAAGAAATCGAATTTTTCTTTCGAAACAATCAATCGTTGTAATAACATGGAGAAATTAGACGCATAATGAGATGATATATGCGACATACAAATTAAACGATTGAACTTAATTGCTCTACTTTGGTTATAATATCTATATATTCCACACGTTTTATTTTACTACTTTCTCAATCGATCGATCAGTTAATCCCAACAAGAGAGTCCAATTAAAATTGTTAAAAAAGAAAAGCGAAACGAGAGAAATATATATATATATACGAAAACTCAATTAAAAATCCTACAAGAATTTTATTTTTCGTTCTGCTTCTAAAAACAAAAAACAAAACAAAGAGTAAAGTAACTGTTTCTTTGTTCAAAACACGAAGCAGTGTGCGAAGGTAACGTTTCATGCACGTGTGAAGTGAGCTTAAATCGTTCCTCGCGCCCACTAGCTGCACTACTCTCAGTTGCATAGCGTTATGATCCACGCCTGCGAACACACACACACACACGCACGCACACACAGAAAGGCATAAAAGCGTGCCCTGGTGCGTTGTGTCGTGTCGCAACTGCAGTTGCAAATCGACAAACTTCCAGCTAGACGCATAATCACCGGCGGATCAACCCTCTCCGATGCAGTGGTTGCACTCTCGCGTACATGTACGCATGTGCATATGCACGTGCATACATACTAGCGAGGTTACCAGCGGAATAATTTGCCGAAAAATTAATTCGGTTGAATTCGACGTAAGAAAAGTCGTCCGAATCGTTTTATCGCACATACATTACAAATTACTCCAATTATTCTCAGCTTGAGCGAAAGAGATCGGAACTTTTTCGCAAACTGTTTGATTTAACGCGCGAGGAAGTCGGTGGATTAACTTGTTCTGAAGAACAGAGGATATTTATATTTCTCTTTTGAAATTTTTAATTGCAATTGGAAGGGGATTAGAGTTCTTTCGAACATTTGAGATTCCCAAACGAAGACGGTAATTTTGTCCAGTTTGCGAAGGAGCTCGTTGAATTTTTCGTTAGTGGTATTAATTGAACGTCAAATAGGATTAATGAAATTATTATTGCGTCACGTATGTTATACGTGTGCTTCGATTTGAGCACTGCGCGCGCGCGTTCAAGAGATCGACGTTTCCAGAAGACAAAGTCAATCAAATTATCCAACGACAATGCATTTCCCTTAATGCCTTAACCGTTGGAGCGAACGATCGATAGCTCGCAGACATTGGGGATCTATCGAACAGGGGGAGGAATTCTCACTGCAAAACCCAGAATACATCTAGACCAACGAGATCAGTAAACACTCGGGAGGAATCTTTCGATCGAACGACTTCACTTATCGAAGGAACTGGAGAAAAGATTTTCTCGTCCGATGTGACACAAGTAGACCGCGGATTTTTATGCAAATTTTCATGCACTTAACTAAAGGAACACTTTGTACAACGTGAAGCATTGCCATTACACACTGGGTATTCATAAAATGAAGATACTTGGTTTATTAGAATATACGAGGACGGATAATAATTTTTTGGAGTAAAAGTTGACAATTATGTCTATGAAGGACGGTGTTCCTAGAGCGGTGTTGTCGTTTCTCGTTACATCCTAGTTCCTTTTTTAGCAAGACTAATTAGAGTAGTCATCAAGCTATTTCCTCTCCCTCTCTCTTTTCCTCGAGAGTCTTAACTACTTCATACACCAGCATACAAAATGCTACAATAAATATTTCACAACTTAATGACGATCTGTGAAAAGGAAAGAAAGAAAGAACCCAGTGATAAAAATATTTAACAATTATTTCTACACTCATTTTTATATGATCTTATTACAGTTAATTGGGAAGTTTATAAAAATTCCGAGTGCGCTTGACGTCGATTAAATTTATCAATTTGATAAATCAGTTATGAAATTTGCGACAAGGAAATCAGTCTCTGGCCATGAATTTAAGAGAAATTGCAGATGCCAATTAATGAATTAATTAATTAAGAAATTAAATAACTCACAAAAAAAAATGAGAAAATACCAAGGGTCATGAAAGATTATTCCCAAAAGTTCCGACTACACTAATATAAAAAAGAAAACGACTTGGAAAATTCTTAAATACTTCAACTGTCAAATTAAGAGACAATCACCATTCTGCTGTTAAACAGACATACGACAGAAGTATCCAACAAACATCAAGATATTCCGATATTCCATTTTTCTCCGTCCATTTTCCGCGATTTCCACCATTTCGTAGTACACAACGACGCTGGCTCGTCGCCAGAGCGACTGATCAGGGGCAAAAGAAGCAAAAAGGAGCGAAAAGAGAAAGAAGGGGTTGACTTTCGACTTCCGGCGAGAGGCTCTTTCTCGCGGCGACTCCTTCCTCCTCTTTCTTTCTCGAGGTGAGGCTTCCTTCTTAACCCTGAAAACGTGCCAAGTGGCATCCAGAAGAGAGAAGAAGAAGCCGCCACGGGGAACGAGCCACGGTGAGACCTTGGCACCGCGATGGACACGACGAACGACAAACAGCACACAGGGTCGTTAAAGGGGAATTTTTCGGCTAGTGTTTCCCTCTCGCTGGAGATTATACGGAGAGGATGAAAGGGAACGTGCTTCTGACAGGGATCCGGGAGTTCAAAGCGATCGTGCGGCGATGCCGGGATATTGCACGAGGGAAATGCGTGAAAGCGCCGGCCGTGGTGCCCCGGTGAAACGGCGTACTCTCGATGGAGTGAGAAAGAGAGGAAAAAAAACTTTTGATATCGGGCTCGGCGAGTTTGACGGATCAATAACGCCGTCTATTAAATTCCGGCCCTCGGTCGATTGTCAACGACGTTCAAATGAAAATCGTCATTATCGCGCGTGTATAATATGTATATGGATCATTTGGTCGAGTGCCAATGTTGATGCTGAAATGGATA
>KQ435840.1:657696-669522 GCA_001276565.1 Melipona quadrifasciata | reverse complement strand
AAACAGTGTGTACCTGCCGGAACGAGTGACAGCAACTCGGTGGAATTTTGGTAGAATTTTCTTGGGTAAGCCAAAACATCTTACGAAACACTGCATAGTTTACCTTCTACGTAAACGCTCGGTATTCGTGTTAAAGTTCCATTCGTGTGTGTTCATCGAAAGTAACAGTTAAAACACTAAAACCAAAGTAACGATCCTGACAGGAAAATCTGACATCCAATATTTCGAGCAGATGTCACTTGACATTCGCGCATCAACCCCCGCGAAATCTCGACTCGCCGCTGCAACGTCCCAAAGAGAAAGGTTTTTCTGGAGTTTCAAATCACGATAAACGTACGTACACGATGAATTTCCTCCTCGGTTGCAGAAGCGTGCAGCTCCTCTGTTCAGGAGCATCGATCAGAGAGAGTTGCGTCCGTGCGCTTCGAGTCACCCCTTTTCCTGCTCCGGTTCAATAACCGGCGAGTATCACAACTAAAATTAACTCTCCCTTCAGCGGTGGCGGTTCCGAGCTGCTCCTGGGAGTGAGGCGGCGCGGCACCGCGTTCACCTGGTCGTCCCGGAAACGCGCTCACTCTCTCTCTTTCTCTCTCTCTATCTATCCATCTATCTCTCTTTGGACTATCAACGTCGATGCGCAAGGAGGACAGGAGAAACAGGATGGCCGACTTGCCCCCGTCATCGTATTAACGAACAATATCGTTGGGGGAAATTTTTCGTAATGTTCGATTCAATTCACTCACCCTGATTTAGTAATAAATAACGTGGAACTGCGCTTGCTGATTATTTCGTGGAGTTTTTCGAGAATTTTGGCATTTCGTTTGTTTCAAGCAATAATAATTGTTTTGTCGCTGAAAGTGATTTTAGGGGGCCTCTTCAGGTGCAACGCTGATGCAACGAAAATTAGCGATTGGTTGATTTGGGTCACGTGACTCGCGAGGGGGCGTGGCGTAGACTTCGAGTAGGAGTGGGGTTGTCTGATACTGAGCGATCGCGCCTGTAATTTGTTTTCTATTGATTCAAATGTTTATTTCGTATCAATAAAATTTTATGGCAAAAGTCGTGCAGTTTTTATTAATAATCGTTTGTTTTCTTTTCCATGTCACAATAGATATTACATTATACTATAATTGTAATTATTATATAATATAACAGATGTTGTATCGTATATACATATAATTGTAATTAATCACAATTTGAATCATAACATTTAATTGCACGATTTAACAAACAATTGCCTAACATTTATTGTTTATTCAATCATTGTACGAGACTCTACCTTGGATCGCAAGATCATTTCGTCAGAAAAATTCATCCTACAGTAATTCTAAATATATTCCATGGACAAGACTCTACACGCGCGATGTAATACAATCTTTTTGTTCTTTCTCAAGGAACAGAAATAATATGGTATGACGGTCTCGATCCATGAAATTATTTTTTCAGTCGAACGAGACGTTTTCCTAGCTCGAGACACGGAGCAACCGAGGCACCTGCCCAGCCGAGACAGCTTGCCACCGTGTGGCAAGAGAAGGGTGCATGGAAAATTACGGGTGACTTGTCTCCCCGTGTAAGTGGAGGCCGATGATCGATATCGAACACCGTTGAAAATAACACCGCCGCGAATGATATTCACCCTCTCTTTCTCTCTCTCTCTCTCTCTCTTTCTTCGGATCGCCACACGCCCCCGCAAATATCTGCGCGTTGCCATCATCTTGAAACCGGTCCTAAATAAATTCTTACGGTATTCACGTGAATTCCCACCACGCCGCGCTTGCAAATTATATTTGACCGTGATCGATTCAGCTAATTTTCTAGTTCTTACCTAGACGAGAAATATTTTCGGTATCAATCAACAAAATTCGCGGGCTGAATAAAAATAGGAGTACCCCGTGCGAGTGTGTTTGAAGAATTCTTGAAACTCACACCACGTTGAAAATACCAACGTCGCGAAAACAAATTTCAAAGTATTGGAACGAGTTCTTCGCGAGTCTCGAAAGATAAATTTCGCAGCGTCAGAGAGAATCTTCTGGTCACACTTGTCGATCACTTCTGACGCGTTGTGCAATCTACAGAAATAAACTGACGGTACAATCCTGCATTCTGACGAATACCAACGATAGACAAATACCATCGTACCAAACTTCGAATAAATATCAACGTTCAACGAGTCGCTCACATTCGTTCGCACGTTTCGCATTCAGCGAAATTCCAACTTTTGTCGGAAACGCGAATAATTCGCAAGACAACAGTCTACTTGAAAAAGAAAGAAAAAGAAAAAGAAATGAAAAACAAATCGCGGCGTTGGACGTTTGAAAACACAATCTCTCGAGATTGATGATCTCATCTGGCCGTGAACGTGTCTCCATTGATGCGACGATAGCGACCGGCGTGTGTTTATCGTTCCACGTACGAATTTATGCCTTGCCTCTAGAAGCGAACCAGCCTTGACATTCCACGGGATGTACGTGGCCAGGCGATCTCGCGAAGCCGCGAAGATTAATCGATGTATCGCGACGCCGAGCGAAACTTTCGAGACCGCGGCTTCGGGACGCGAGTTTCGACTCTACCTTCTCGAAACCGTATGAATGAAATTATTAGCCTTCGAGAAATTAGCGCCCATCTCGCTCTCTCTCTCTCTCTCTCTCTCTCTCTCTCTCTGCTTGCTTTCTCGATGACTCAGAAGTGGCGAACGTTTCTTAAGAAAAAAAAAAAGAGGAAAAAAAGAAGGAAAATTCTAATATTAAACCCCAGGGAAACTGGTTCTATGTCAACCGGCGAATTCTTGGCTTCGAGCTTCACTGGCTCGGCTCGAGGATTCTTGGGGGGGAAAAAATATGACGAGCAATAGACGAGGAGCGCGCGCGCGCGACACACATAGTTCTGAATGAAGCAAGTGCGCCGAGTTTCGTGAATGACGGAACACGGGCTGACGTGAAAATTCAATTCTTTTCCTGACAATTTTCGTCCGTGCGTCGAGTCTTCTCGAATCGAAACTGAAGTTTCGATCGTACCTGCTGGCAGAAAACCACGATGAAATTCAAACAGAAACTGACGTTGTGTGAAATTTGTATTGTACAATTGCTTCTTCTATCGCATCGGGCGACGAGCATAGCTTCAACGTTCGAACAGACGTAATCAAAAATAGAAGGCACGGATCGATGAACCATCCACGGGATGGCAGCGTCTTCTCGAGCGAACTTTCTCTTTCGAGAAACAAGTAAATATCCCACTCCAATCTCTCCTCCGGACCTCCGAGAATCGAGCAGGCGATTCGCTAAAAAATTTACAGTCACTGCCGAGACGGGGCAACAAATTCCTTAACAAGACCGTGAACCGTGTAACCTCGGAATTCCCTGATCGTCCGTCCACGTCGATATCCATCGTACACTCTGTCGATACTCTGCAACGATTTATTTTACTTATTTCAATTAGTTTCATTCGTTTCTCTCTCTCTCTTTTTCCTTTCTTTTCAATTTGTTCCACTGACGATCTACTTTAAATTCCCTTCTAACGTACGAGCATCGATTTACGACGAATCGCCGCGTCTGTTTGGCGAGCAGAGCTGGTCGTGAGATTCATTTACATCGAACGTAATCGCCAAGCAGCGTTGTCGCGTCGACATGGTGTTTCATCGACTTGCTCGCTCCGGACGAGAGTCTGCCACTCCATTGACAAGGAAATCCCCCAGGGGAGGAGGGGGGCGTAGAAAAGTTGCTCGCGCTCTGGTCCTCTTCGTTCGTTCGTTCGTTCGTTCGTTCGTTCGTTCGTTCGTCGCGTAGACTAAATGAAGCCCGCGGCCACGTGAAAAAGCAGCCACGATCACAGATCTCCGCGCGTCCCGAACAGAAACGACGACCAGGTCTCGACGCTTCTCACTCCCTGGGAGAGGAGCACACAAGCCCGCGAAATTAGACGATGAATCTTCTATGAGCCTCGGGTTCCTCGACTCGAGACCATCTTCCAGTCATCATTCACGCGAAACTGAAGACGAGAGGACTCGCGAGAGCAAGGAGGGTGCAACACCACCACCGGCGTCTTCGTGTTTGCGGGCGTTCAGGTGCCGTCAGGTTGCCCGCCAGGGAGGGTGCGTTTCACGAAACGAACCCGACGACATAAAGTTTCGTGATTTCTCGAGTTTCTTTTTGAAATTTTATCGCGCGAATCCCACGGTGGCATTGTGTTTCAATTTTTTATGATACATTAATATTTTAAAAAAATTTTCAAGTATCAACACTTTGATGTTTTAGAAAATTTTTAACTATTAATATTTTGATATTTTAAAAATACACTAATTGTAATATCGACTGGTACAACAACAGATGTTTAACTGGTATGTTATACAAGTCAGTAGGAAGCCACGTTATTTTGAAATAAGAAGACCGAATTGCTCAATCGTTTGTTTAGTCATTTAGGGCTGATATAGCAAATTCTGCAACGAGAAACTTTTTGCCACTTTCGCGCAAGATATTTAAATTTTCCACGAGCATTCTCGCGAGCAAGTTCGCGAAATAAATTTCACAATGCGAGAGGTACTCTCTCTGGAGTTCTCTCGAGAGCTGTAAAACTCTACGACACGAAATTTTACGCAACGGCGTGTTTCGCAAATTATTCAAAGATCTGTTCGAGACTTCTCTAAACTCTCGAAGCAATGAAATCGTCCCACCACTGTTGCTATTAACTTCAACAGCGGCATCGCCGCGATTGATACGAGAGTTGCGTTGCGAGGTTGTTCAGGCTGAAGATGCGTTTCCGCGCGAAGGAAAACGCAACGCTACGCTGACCTTTAAATGTTGCGGTTATTAATACGTACGAAAGCTTATTGACAGCCGGGGGCTATCATCTGCGAAGGTAGACGAGGGAAGATCACCTGGTGAAAGCACGAAACCACTATATTGCGGAAATTTGGTCAATGAAAAAGTTTAAGTAGTTAATATATTCTTCTCTTGAACTAAGATTCCATGATTTGAGAAGACTCGCAAGATTTCCACAATACTATTTAAATGACTTTCAGCTGATTAATCAAAAAAAAAGAAAGAATTACACTGGCTCGGTCAAGGATAGGAGACACTAAAATAACCCTTCTGCAATTGATATCAAAAATCTGTCGATACGTCCTATAAATTTTGAGAAGATTCCATCTTTGCCTTGACTTCCCAAAATCATCTGAAGAGAACGTTCCAATACTCGATGCACGTAAATCTATGTCACGAAATATAAGTATCTAGTAATCGCTAATGACTTTGACGTCGATTAAACCTGAATAAAAGAAAAAGAAATAGGATTTTTTATACGAGGAACGAAACGACTCATCCAGCTCGATTCAGTGCGTTATTTAACGTTCACAGGTTATGCGAACGCTTTAATTAGTCTCCAATAATGGCGGATCGATGATGAAGCGGTTCACACACAAAAGTGTTACAAAGAGCCGAACAACAATGCATTCTCGTTATACACTGGTTGCACAGAGAAGACCAGGAAACAAATATGAGGTAGGCCACGAAATAGAAACGAAAGTGAACACTTTCCGTGAAATTCCTTCCGCTCGCATGCTACCCAATGTTCATAATTACTTCGAACGATACGAAAAGTTATCTTATCTGATCGTGAAACGAACGATCAATTAGAAATTTAAGACTGAATAATAGAAAAATGCACGGACATAATGTAAGAAAATATCTGAAATGTGATATATATAACGAAATAAAAATATATATACAGTAACATAAAAGAGAAAGTATAATATAAAACATGTAAATGTAATAGGCTACATTTGAAATTGTAAGAATTTGCAAGACAAGAAAAATTACATATTATAATAGAAGCTTTCTAGTAGTTTCTGCTTTAAAGTATTCGCAATCTAATTACAGCAGGTTAACCAAGAGATTTAAGACGTGAAAAAACGCAGATTTCGGTAAACGATCTGACGATTCATTCGCGAATTCGTTCGCCATCGCGATTGCGAAGCAAGTAATTACAAGTTCGCGCAATTCATACGTGGCTCGGCCGGAAAATTAAGTTTCTCTCTTGACTCCGCCGGTCTTATCTTCCCCCCCAGGGAAATTATCCCCCATTCGAAAAAGAAAGTTTCAGCCTTTTCGTTCCGACGCGAGCCTCTTAATGCTAACTGTTCGAAACTTCTCCGTGTCATTTGTGGACTTTTCAGCGTAATAGTCGTCGCATTGAAAGGCGCGATATGTTTTGTTGCATGCTACGTGTATTATTGATGGTAAGATGGAAATAAGCGTGTCTCGTTCAAGAAAAAGACTTCAATTGCTCCTTTCATCGAGCATTCTCTTCGTTCGATTCAATTTTATCCGTTTATCGTTTCGCAATAAAATTTCGTTTAACGGCGAAGGATTTTCCTCTATCAAACAATTTCGACTTCGCTTTTTAACGAATGCTTAATTGACGTTTATACGGCATCAATTGCGTTTCACTTTCTCGCTATCGCTGTCAATTGTCTCGATTAGAATTCTTCGAGAGAAGACAATTATTCCAAGTACTCCGCCGTTTGAAATATTCCACGTTGTGCACTTTCACTGCGTACTTTTGTTTTTACAGAAAATTTTCACTCGAACGAAACTTTTGTCAAAAAATTTTTCTAGCAAATCCCATTTAAAAGTGTTTGGCAAAAATTGCATCGTTAATATACTGCTGCGTGTACATAAATATTCTAAATTTAGAATAAATATTTATTATCCTTTAAATATTCTAAACATTTTTCCACGCTAAGTCAATAAACTTTAATCTTATATTTTTTCTAAAGAACTTTAATCCGACACTGAACTATGTACTACTGTCTTGCGTAGACGTAGACGTATTTAAGAGAAAAAGAATGAGTCATCGAGAAACTCATGTGATCCGTTTAAAAGGACAATAACTACAAACCGTACAGTCTATGAACGAGATCTATAATGGGGTCGTAAAATCGATCAGATGTTGTAGTTTACAGGCTAAGATTTAGAGACTCCATTCAAGTGCTCGAACTGAATAGTGAATTAATTCTTCACTTCTAGTAGATCATTTAAAAAGACAGTGGATTTTAAACTGCTCCATTCAAAATGTTACTCAATTAATTCCCCTAAACTTTCGAATCCATGATTTTTTTCGAAATTTAACAAAAATTCTCTAAATCTACTTATTTAAAAAGAAACATCCTAAACTCCGTTCAGACTAATTTGTTTAAATAATGATCGTAAATAATATTATTGTAATAATTGATACATTATTAAATAACAATTATCATAATATATTAATTATTACAAAGCACAATAAACAGTTCTGTTCAGACTAATCTGTTTAAATAATGATCATAAATAATATTATTGTAACAATTAATACATTATTAAATAACAATTATCACAATACATTAATTATTATAAAGCACAATGGCAGAAAAAATTTTTCCAAATCTGCTTCGCTTTAAAAATTCTTTTCAAACACGTGTCTGCAGACGTAACTAAAGAAACGAAACTAGGTTTCAGCCAACACGTGTATACAACACTGGATTTGTTACAAATTTTCGTCGAATTTCACGCGCTGATTCGGAAAATTTCCATACGCAGTTAAACGCCGCAAATAACGCAAATTGCAACATTAATAAATGTTCGATTCGAATGGCATACTGCCTCTGTTATTCCGATGAAAATGGCTGTACCACGGCACGACCTCGCGATCGCTGACGTCAGAAAGCGATTACGAAGCGTGACGTTTCCCTTCTGCCACGTCCGCAATAAAATCCAGGTAGGTGTAGGTATCAAGTTCAAGAGCGCACGACGAAAGATAGAAAGGGAAGTTTACGATCAATTTGGCAGATTTACGAGGCCGGTGGTAGCGGGCTAAACAACCTGGCCCGAACTGCTCGTCCCTTTTACGGTACCCCAGAGCGAACTGCACGCACTGCACCTCTCTCTGCCATAATTTCGTTGACCCACTTCCTAAATCGACGCAGCTAGAGAAATAGCGGCGAATCGTAAGGAAGCTAAGGAGTTAACAGTGACGTAGAGCTATCACAAAGAAATTGTAAATTATTAGAAATTGTTTAGGTAATCTTGACAATAGTTTCATTTCTTTCACTTTCAAGTGTGATTCATGATCGGGGAGATTTTTGGATTCGGAGCATTTTCTTTTGCAACGTCGAACTAGGTCTGATTGCATTCTTTAGCTGCGGTCAAACTTTCAATTTTTGTGGATTGAAATATATATATATATACATTTTTTTCTTTTTCTTTAAAATTATACTCGACGAAAGTTTTCATCGTAGAATTTTCTTACCACGCAGTCGGCAGAGTGGCGTCGAATTCTTTTTACGCAAAGTCGGGGAAGCATCACGAAACTTCTCACCGTAGAAATTTTCATTTGGACGCAAGATTTGCAAACTTACCCCGAGATTCGTGTTCTCTTCGTGGAACTTGGCAAGACAAAAATCTCCAGCCGCGAAATTTCAAACTCCAAATTAAATTTGGAATAATTTCTCGAGAGAGCACACGAGGGAGCTATTCGGCGTTTTAGCAACGTGGATTGATCAGTTTAAATCCTCGTGCACCTCGAACGCTGCGTTAAATGATACACAATCGTGTTCCAGAGATTCGTGCGTTAACCGTGATGTATTATTCAAGAGCGAGGCAGTATATCGCCCGAGTGGATTGTCCGCGTGATGTATATACATATATATTTCTCTCAACTCGCTAAACTCGAAGGTACGTTTCATTGCGCCAAGTCAGAGAAACGTCAACGTGGACGAATGAATTTTGGAATCAAGTCTGAAGGCTGTTGGAGACTCGATGAAAATTGTACCTAATTGTAATATTTTCCAGGGCAAAGGAGATCAAAAAGTGGGGGAAATTGCTTCTTCGCTCCGTGCAACTCCAAGGGACGTTGCCATCAAAGCGCGCGGCTCGGAGTGTTGAAGAGCGGCTCGAGGACCCAGAAGAAGAAGCATCCGCAGACGTCGAATTACACCCCCCTCCCGTCCGTTGGTACATCAGGGAACTCTCTCTCTCGAGAGCCGAAGGTTTCTGGCCGCTGGGTAACACCAGCGGCCAGGCCGGCCAACCGGGATCCATCAGCACGAGCTGGCTGGCGGCTGGCTCTCCGGCTCAATGAATGATTTCCGCGCGCTGTTGCCACGCGTTACGTCTGCATTCTGCGCCCATTACTCCTGCTGTGGCGTCGCGCACAGTTTTATCGTTTCCTGCAGTTTACTATTAAACATTGCGCAATTATGCCGACAACGCTGACCTAACCAGCCGGACCCCGTCGCGCCGGCTACCGCTACTGCGTCACCCGTTTCAGCCTGACCCCGAGGAATTCGTTCCACGTTGTCGCACCACTTGTTATCGCACCGTCGGTAGTCGGAGAAAACTGACAGAGCCGGACTTTTGTCTGCCAGGCGATTCGAAATTGTCCCCGTGAGACTTTCGAGACAGATCGAGGAGGATTCTCTCGAAAGAGAGCAAATTCTCTCACGCTGTTGGGAAACTTTGAACGAGAGTCGAGCGAGAGTTCAATCGTAGAGATAATTTCAGGGGGCAAATCCAATCCGAGTTTCGTTCGATGACATCTCAGTTAAACCGATTGGTACAAGGATCACCGCGGATCGATCCTTTGGATTCTAGCAGACACTTGTACATTTTATTCGTTGCATCGTCTCAGTGTAGAGTAAAGTTCAGTGATTCGGTTAGACAGTGAGAGTTTGGTTCGGTTTAGATCAGAATACAACACTGTCCGCGTTGATACGAGTGTCAGCTCGTTTTGTTAACGATCTGCAAATTGCAGCGAGGGAGATGGAATACGATAGTAGACGATTCCAGCGGTTTATTGTTGTAATTCAGTGCAAACGAGCCTTGCGAGAAGATAACGCCAATTGGCGACGGTGTTGGAATTTCACTCATAACTATACCGCAGAAGGAAAATTGGAAAAACGTGGCTGAATCGCGCTTCGAGCTAATCGCCGATAAACGAACGCGATTGCCGATTAGTCGAGAAGAAGCGGTCACGCCGGTTCCAGATGCTCAAAAAAAGAAGACTCTCAATTAGCACGCGAGATGTTGGGCTCTCGGTTGCCCGAGCGCCAGTGTGAAAATCAAATAACGATAATTCTACGAATCTAATGTCGCTGTCGCGGCGAAGATAACAAGAGAAGTTGACGTAATAACTGATAATACCTTTTGTCTCGCCGTCTAGTAACAAACATCCAACCGAGAACAGCAAGTCACTCGGTGGCGTACATTAGTCTCAAAGAACCATTTAACCAGCCCGCGTTAATGCAACCTCTCACATCCATTTTCACGACTGTTGCGATAACCCAGTATCCGCCATTTTACCCGAGAAATTTCAGCTCCCTTCGGACCTATATTCTCGTTGGGATCCAAGTTCACGAATGGTTCTCGAACGATTCTCGAATATGTAGATAGGTATATCACGGGCTACGAAATTTCTCCTTGTTGCGATGCGCAATTTGCAGAGCAACGTGCAAAGTTCGTTAGTGTTGTATTTTATTTCGAAACTTTTAAACTAAAAGCGACGTAAAATGTACTCGACAAAAGCAAAGTAAATTATAATAAAAAGTTATTCTTTAAAAATCATACTTTATTACAAATAAAATTACGTATAATTAGAATCGACCATTTTTCGTTCGAAAATATATTCTAAAATTACGAATATATTTTTCGTTTTGCCCCTAAATTTTGCTCTAACAGCAAATGCAAATTTTTTTGCTAAACCTAAAAATCAAACGAAAGGGAGACGAGTATATTCGATCCGAAGAGACTGAAAATACTTTAACATTCTTTTTCTAAAGATACTTTGTACGCTCGCCTGCCCCTTAAATTCAAAGGATTGAACATTTCTGCCGTGAGAAGTTCAAATTTTCGATCGGCAAGATTTTATATCCGACAGTGGCCAGATTTCTTGGCACATCTGTTGCACGGTTCCCGAGGCAGCGGCCACGGTTAAGTGCTAATGACGAATCGCGCGTATTAGGTACCCGTGAATGATTGATCGTCGGCCTTAGGGGGAGAGAGAATGATTAAACGGCAACGTTGGAAAGGCTGCGTCTTACGTTACGCGCGCGTCTTGCGAAGCCAGCTCTCTCTCTCTCTCTCTCTCTTTTTCATCCAGTTCCCTCGGCCCTTTCGATAAGTACCGATTGTCTTTTTTCTCACACTTCAACGGATGATTTATAACAGTGGCCATAATCGCATTTTTATATCACTGAGAAGTTACTTCATTTCGTGGCAAGTGCTTCTTCGGCTGGCCATTGGGAGATGAAAGAGCCCAGAGTTGAATCGTTCAATTTTTACTTTTCCCGCGGAGAACACAAAATCTGACCGATCATTTTTTTCTACAATTTAGAATTTTTTTTACCATTTGAAGCAGTCAGAGAGGAGAAAGGCCGTCTGGAATTGATCGGCTAGAACGGAAGAGCAATTGCCAAAGGGGAAACGCGACCGCGACACGCCCCGAACTGATGGCCAAAATATCGATGTACGTGGCGCGGATCGATCTCCCGCCGTCGATTATCTGCGCTAATGAATGCGCAAACACGGATATACGAAAGGTTAACGTTTCCTGTTTGGCGGTGGATGCCGAGGGCCCGTCGTTGCGGCTGCCATCGATACACCCTGTCGATTGGGGTATTATCGCTATGATGTTTGCGGTTCGCTACGTTGTAGCGGCGACTTTCGTCCAACTTTAATCAATTTCGCGTGTTCGTCGCCAATCGTGCACGTTTTGTTCCAGCTGTTTGGGAAGTACAGCGAAATCGAAAGGAAATTTAGCACCGAGGAGCTTCTTCAAATCTTTTTACAACTGAAATTATAT
>KQ435840.1:597247-609431 GCA_001276565.1 Melipona quadrifasciata | reverse complement strand
GATCCGCCGCAACTTCCGGGATTTTCCAAGCCCGCGAACGAGTTCGATTCGACTCGATTCGAAACACGAGTAGAATATGCGATCAGAAGTTTATTGTTCGTCTTCTCGCAATAAATAAACATCATCTTACAATAAATAGATTTATTGCAGACTTGCACGACTTCAAAAGGACTTTTGACGATTTTTCAAATTTTATTCAACTCCTGAACTTTGTTTCGGCAACTGCCTTCATTTCGTAGAAACCATCGTCGGATGGAAGATCAAAGTCTCGGTGAGGACTCGTGATAAAAGCTCGGGAAACTCGAGTCGACACGCCTGTCCACGGTGGTGGAAAGTAATCGAGCTCGGTAATAAACGAAAATCGGCGATGATTTTTCGGGGATGTTCCAAATCGACCACGGTTCGCGCAATTAACCCGCGAATTCCCGTTCGCGGCAATCCGGCGCGTTTAACCGGTCGCTGTGATTCGAAATTACAATGGGAATTCGACGGTGGATTTACCGCTGCGTATCTAGCCGCCAGTAATACTAATCGACCGGCCTATGATGCACCGAGCAACAATATTCTCTCTCGTAATTTCTGACATTTGCTTCATCGCTCGGTAAAGCTGTCACCGGTGATCAGCGAGAGCAATCGTGTGACGAGTTTCGCGAATTAAATGTCCCTTTTAATATGACTAAAGTTCGCGTTCGTTGCGCGTGTGTCAAATATTCGATTTTCAGCAACTGGCCAAAATTTCTAGAGATTGAACGACCTTGATTCGCCTACTAACAATCCTGATTCAAGTGATGAATAAATTTAAGATTTCGAATATTGTTTTTTTTTTTTTTTTTAATTTCACATACGGGGTATTTGTTGATTCGATAGAAAATCATCAGAGGGACGTTAAAGTCAAAAAAATTAAATTAATAAGAAATAATACATTGACTCTGACAATCCTTCGATTCGGATCTCAATGAGACAATTGAACACGAAATTTAAAAAATCCATTCAAAATCTGAATCCGGTTCGTGAAATGATTCTTAAACTATGCAAGTACATACACAGGACCAAAAGTTTCTTCCTACCTATTTCCTTTTTTTTTTTTTTTTATGAAGCATCAAAAAACTAATTTCACTAACTTTAAATTAAATTTAAATTCAAAATTATTTCTTTAGAATTATTCGTCTTCCAATGAAATTATTTATTACGGATTTATTTTAATCAGAAGTGACTTTCGGCCCGCTCTGTAGAAGAAAAAAGGCTTCATTTCAAGAGTCACGTTCATTATTTCCAACGCGGATTAGGATTGCGTCGGACCGATATAGGTCGATGGCTACATTATCGTCGATCGAGTTCCGCCGAGACAAAAGGGGGAGGAAACGCGAGTTTGCTCGGAAAGCTGTCCCGCGTAGCTGCCAGCAACGAAACGACGTGGAAAAACAAAATGTAAATTGCTTTTCTTTTCGGCCTCGGCGCGTTTGACGCGCGATTTATCGACTGTTCGAACGCGGAACGCCGCGGTATTGCGCTCGCAACTTTCCTCGCGCTGTCCACACGGTGATTTCGATCGCCATAAATCAAGCTTCTTCCGCCGAACACTCGTCATTCAGCATCGATGAGTGACGCGTCGAAACATCGCGTAAGAAACTTGCTCTGCTTCGACAGAGCACTGTCTCTGTGCCCTAACCAACAGCCACGGACACCTTGATGTATCGCCTTTGTCGGAAATTTTTCACGCGATGTTAGAACTCTTTCTTGGACGTTTGCGTTGCGTGCGTTCCCTCGACACGCACGAACGCCCGCCTGTTCCTCGCATATTTTTATTTCCGAATTGGAGGTTACAAAGTAGTGAATTCGTAAGGAGAACCTCTGAAACTAAAAAGAGGAACGAATCGTTACACGCAGGTATGTGCAACGAATTTTTATTCTACCTTGTTTGGTGGAGATCGATCGAACTGAACTACTAAAGATAAAAATCTAGAATCTCTCGCTCATCTTTTCATTCCTAATTTAATCATAAATAACCACGTCTGTATCGCATTTCTTTACGACTTGACACGCGCGCGCCAAGAGTTCTACCTCGTTAATTAATCGATAGACTGCGATTTCGCTCGTGAATCACAACGGGCAACACCTGGCAACTTGACGTTAAAAAAAGGAAAGAAAAGAACAATCGCATCTGCAGAGAGCTTTCGCCGATATTCGGGTCAATATTTTACGATTAATTAAAAGTACGCGCGGTGGAAAAAGTGGACGCGAACGGAGGAGGGAGGGAGAGGAAAAAATAGAATTGTTACGCTCGATGAGCATCGACGCGAATAAATTGAATCAAACAGCGGAAAACTAACTTTTATTCGCCCGACTTTCTCTCCGCGTATCGAGCGAATTTTCACATCGGGCCATCCTCCCCTCCCCGTGGAAACTTACGACGGAGATTGAACCTCAAACGTCGGAACGAAATTCCTTCGTTAGTTTCGCGACTTTGCGCTCGCCTGGCCATGCGTTGCTCTAACCGTACACAGAGCCGGTTAGACAGAATTCCGAAATTCTAATTAAAAGCTGAAGTGTCTTTCCGCGTCCCGATAAGAACTGGCACACGTACCCGCGTGAACACACGAGGAGATTAGCTAGATTCCAAGGGGAACGGGAACCGTACAGCTCCCAAATTTAACCTCTCGCATCTCCGCGACGGAGATTGTCAAAAAAACTGCACGACTTGTGCCCCAGTACGATTCGTCTCACTGAAAGGCCCAGAAGGAAATGAAGACGACTTTTTTGCCATAAAATTTTATTCGTACGCAAACATTTGAATCGGTAGAAAACAAATTACAGGCGCGATCGCCCAGCACCAGACAACGCCACTCCTACTCGAGGTCTACGCCACGCCCCCTCGCGAACCACGTGACCCAAATCAACCAATCGCTAATTTTCGTTGCATCAGCGTTGCACCTGGGTTATCCCCGTTAAAATCACTTTTAGTGATAAAAAAAAGTTTCCGCGATTCTTCTTAGATCGATTAATTCGAGAGCTACTTTATCTCAGTTTGACAGTTTTTATACTTGTTTTCAATTTTGGAACTGTCTGATTACGTATATTTTCTTTTTACACGTATACTGCTCACAAAAATTGGGGGGAAACAAGAACATCAGAAGAGCAAACAAGTCAAAGAAAGTTGTTCTTGTTTAATAAAAAAATCTTGCTTCTTCTTTTTTATTCCTTCGTATTCATTTTGAAATATCCCCTGATTTTTGTGAGCAGTGTATTTTAAATTCAAGAACGTTCCATTTTCCTCGACGTTAAACTCGACGATTCAGAATCCCGCGGATACGGGAACTGCTAACGAAACAACTTTGCGATTTAGATAACGCAAATTCGTCAGTTGAGACAAATAACAATTGTTTCAATTATGATCAGCAAGGGGACATAGGTATAGTTTACGTGTTGTTTCACACAGCGGAAAGCGCAGCCGAAACTCCCGGTGAAACACGTGTCTCGTTCAAACTCCAACAACTAAACATCGCTCGAACTTTCCTAAACGTCTATCCATTCGTTCGCACCTAACTCCTCAAAAATTCATTTGCCGAGAATCTCACCGAAAGTTTGCTCTCTCACCGTACGTCGGAGCTTCCCAAAACTGTGAAATCTTGCAAATGTAACTAGACAATAACACAAGTTTGTAAATAAATGTCAATATCTTTGGCGCTAGAACAACCAAATGTAACCAAATTTCAAATTTTCTTCTTCTACAATTATTTAAAAATCACGGATATTTTCGTAGAAATTAATACTGATCTCTCTTCGGGCGCGATCTGATCTGTTTTAATTATTATTATTCAAATTATAACAATTTATACGTAGAATATCTTGATATTAAATTAATTAACTTTTAAACAATAATCGCGTCGACAGCGAAATTTCAAAGAATTAAAATTGAAGATTCAAATTCACATTCCATTTCCTTTTTCCTTCGAGTCGAAACTATAATTTCCACCGTGACGTGTGTCGATATTACAAACAACTAAAAAAAGTTCAAGACCAGAAATGTTTCCGGTTTATTAATTTATCTAAAATCGCTCCAAACTTTTGGAACAGGTACGTAAAAACCTTCTGCAGACCTTGCAAATTCTCTTGCAAAATCACTTGTTGTACGTTGATAAGATAATTCTTCCATCGCAAGTAGCCAGGTGACGTAATCGTGGTAGTGGGCGATCGTAGTCGGACGATGGATTTTCCGTTGCGCAAAAACCATCGCGCTGCGACGAAAAGCGCGCGCGAAAATTGATTACGCAGCCACATCCTCCGCGAGTAGGCCGCCGGCTTGGAAGACGAGCGAGGAGGCGAAGGATGCAGGAAACGGTGTTGCGGCAAGCGCATCACTGCGCGCGTTCCCTCTCCATCCAGTGACGTAAATTTTCGTTGCGGTCGGACCTGGATTCTTGTCCGGACCGCGAGATCCACGCATCTGGAGCGAAGCGAATTTGGCAGCGTTTCCCCGCGGCGTGGAGCAACTACGGAGAGACCGTAAAACTCGAGCGTAGATCGTCGAATTGGAACTTGAAATTTTTGAACGTCGTTTCGAACATTGGTTCCGATCGAGACTCGAGTTCGAACTGAGAGTTCCTCGAAATTTTTCGATTAACCTTTCTGAACTTTTGGTGCGTCAGTTTTGAAATGGCAACAATTCGTTTGGCGTTGCTTTCGCGTCACGGAAACTTTAAAACTTTAAAACTGAGACGAAGAAAAATTCCTAATGAAGGAACCAGGGATCGAACATCGATATATTTTCAAAGTTTCGATACTTAGGTCAATAACAATATAACTTGATATTTTCGATCAATCCTAATGTTAATATTTTTAAACACTTCTTATCGTTACTTGTCAATACTGTATTAAACATTTCGATATTTATTACATTTCTGGAATTACAAGAAAGGAACGTAGTATTAAATATATGGTTTTCGTTTTTACATATGGAGATGAGTGAAAACAGAATGTTTGGTGGAAAAATCTGAATTTGCTCGAATTAGTAACATGCCATTTATTATACAATTATTCCGTAAGCTACATCGATGATATGATAACGTCGCTTTAATGACATCGTTCATTTCCATTGCGACAATAGAACAATCGCCCAAAAATACCGATATTTTGTCGATTCGATCTCTGAAAGAAACGAGTGCAATTTTCACAGACCGAAAAGTAGAGAAGGCTACTAATTCCAAGACATTTACTTATTTACGACAGGTAAATCGAAAGTAATTTACGAAGATCGAAGCAAGCAATTGGTCAACCGCGTTGAACAGTTCTCTTGCGAAAGGTATCATTTTATTACATGTTCGATGTCTGCTTGAAAATTGCGTAACTTTGCGCGTAAAATAAACTTTCTCCTCTAAGGTAGGTTCAATTAAAAAACGAAACTTTCCTTCAGATCGCGGTAGTAGATATATTTGAAAAATCCTTCGATCGTTACGCAAAATCTGTAGGAAGTTTCGTCCAGTGTTTGCTCTCCCCGCGACGGAGAGATTCAACGATTATTATTCGTTCGTTCGAGGAACGAACTGTTTCGATCGAAAGTCAGAATTAGGACAGCCGATGACCCATAAACGCGCTCGGCATTAATACCGATAAACTCATTAGGATCGGTGCGACTGAATGTCCGGTTGGACTAATGATGGAAATTCAAGGCGTGCTTCACGGTCGCTGCCCACACGCTACGAATACCCGCGCTGAATCCGCGCAGAGAGCGTAGCAGATTAATTGAAATCGCAGAGAGAAAAAGAAAAGAAAAAAAACAAAGCAGAAGATGAAGAACAGCGACGAAAGTTTCACTGGGAAAAGTTTAGCAAATCGATCGGTCAATCTGAGACCGAGGAATTATTTACGTGCAAAATGAAAACAAAAAGATCGTACTCTTTCGACTCTCGGATCAGTCAGCGTGCGATCGATGAAGTTGAAAGTTTGAATACGCAAGAAATTTCGCGAATGTTGAACTTTTACATAACGGTGTGATTTCTATAAATCACCGTGGACTCGCTTCTTTTCGAGAGATATATAACGATTAGCAGAGACTCCAAAAAATTTGGAGAGTGTGACAGTCAACATTTAACAATCAACATCCACGCGGAGAAAATTCGTGTAAAATATCTTACATTATATCACAACACAGATAGTACAACACAACCTTCTAACAGAAAAAAAAAAAGTGAACAGCATTAAACAATATGTATTGCATGACATAACAAAGACTATCTCTTCTAAAATTCTACCGAGAAAACAAAAAGAAAGAATCTCTCCGTAAATATTTCCGTTAAACGTATAAAAATTCGTGTACCAGAGAAAAGGCATTCGAGGGTGGTGAAACTGAAAAGGGGAACAACGTGCAGGACACAGGCAACGACAAACGAGAGACGACTCTCTCAAACATGAGAGGACTCACCCTGCGAATAAATCGGGAACTCGCCGTCGCTGTGGCTGTGCGTGAGCATGCCCGTGGAGTAAAACTGCCACAGGGCTCTCTTGCGGTTCTCCTCGGACGTGCCAGCGAGGACCTCGTCGTCGTCGGCGTGGTCCAGCAGGCTCAACACCTCGGAGAGCGACAGGTTGACGTTGATGTTCTCGGCACGGCGAATTACGGCTCGACGGTGCAGACGTAATCGTTCGCACGCACGACGATAACCGATCTCCTCGTCGGGTTCCACTTTACCCGCGATCACGCTCGTCTCACCGATGCTCGCCTGGCATCGCGCGAAACTCGCGTGTCCACCGCGCACTGGTATCCGATTCACCGCGAATATTATTCGTCGAACAACTCACCACCAGGCGTGAACTTTCGCCGGGGCCTGACCATCGACACTTTCCCTTTCCGCTCCTAGCTCGTAGCTCGTTGCTCGCGAACACACACCACCTATTTCGATTTCTTTTCTCTTTTTCCTTTTTCTCTCTCTCTCTCTCTTTCTCTCTCTTTCTTTTCTCTTTGCGTTTCTTCCGTACACCTGAACTGGCAACAGAGGGATCGATTAAGGAACGTGGAACGAGACTGCTCTCCACAGTTGCGGGGAGAGAGAGAGAGAGAGAGAGGTCGAGACATCGATCTCGCACGAGATCCTTCAGGGCTTTGTAGTTTCGATGGCTCGTGCTGAGTTGGTCCCTCGGGAGGCACGTTTTCACGTGCTCGAGCATCGATTCGCGTTTCGCGAGGCGTTCGGCTGTGTATCGCGTATTTTTGGGAGGCGATTCTTTAAAAAAAGAGAACATTTCGAACTTGTCGCGTATAATTAGGCATAATTATATATATATATATTATATTCGGAATAATTCACGAACGTATTTTAGTACTGCAACTACCAACTTTATTAGATTAAATTGCAGAATTTATTTGAAAAGAGTACCAACGCACAATAAATTCAAGGACGAGCAAGCAAGCTCCGTGAAAAGTTACAAATCTCTCGTCTCCCTGCTTGAATTTTTGCAATGTTCGAGCTACGCGAGCTGGAAATTGAAACGAGAGAATACGCGAACGCGAGCCACTGGGTAACAAATTAAACTTGTCCGAACCACCTCCGAAGAGAAATACGATCTCAATAATGTTGCGCGGTTCAGGCTGTTTTAACGCGATAGAGCAGAAGCGTTTACGCGAAACTCGGTAATTCGACAAGCAGTTGCTTTACGCAAGTTGCTTCGATCGTTCGTGGAACGAATTATGCATGTACGATGCCACGTTAAAAACGCCACGAAAGTAAATTTCCCGAGTATATGTACGATCTTGGTGGACTAGCGTTGGCACAAGTTCGACGAAAGTATCTGCGGATACTAAAGTTTGCCAATAGCCGGACGATCTATCGCTCGTTCGAAATTACCATCGCAATGGTATTGCTCCACTGCGTCGAAAATTGGAATCAGCTCGGAAGAAACAAGGGAAATTCTCACATTTCGTTCGATCGACCTTTCATAACCTAGATAAGTCCATTCGTCGACTGTGTTTTCGCATGTGTTTCGACGACAATGACGAGAATTTTAATCAGAATTTCTGCGAGGAATATTTGAAAATTATTGACGCGATAAATTCGAAATACTGAAATTAATTCCGAAGGGAAAAAGGGAAATGGTCACATCCGAACGAACTGACTTCTTTTTTTTTTTTTATTCTTTTACTCACAAAAATTACTCGCCTGTATCCGTATTTTGCACAGTTTCGGCAGATATTTGAACGTTTCACGCGCTTCGGTAATTCCCGGCGAAACTGTAACTACTTTTATGCAGCGTGATCTACCAGAGGCAGGACTAATTATCTTCCTAATTATCTCTCTTGTTTGTCAGCGACACTGGGCAAATGTTTCGCTCGGAAGTTCAAGCGTCATAACGTTTTGCTGCGAAATTTGTTAAGCCACAGTATCGTCGAAATACAGCAGAACTCTGTTTCTCTACACGTGTAATACAACAATAATTTGGAACACGTAGGTAAACTAGAGGGAAGAGGTAAATTTGTAATTTTGTTGCTCGATAATTATTACGAATCGCAGTTGAATTATTACAAATGTAATTCGATAAATGTTAAAAACGCTAATTAGTAATATATTATTATATTTATATATTTATTAATCTTTAATACGTGTTTCTTTTTTACGTTCGCTGGAGGAATACTACTTTCGTCGTCGAGAAATAAATAAATCGCGAATTATTTCGTACTAATTAAATACCAAAACATTTGCACAGCATTCTCACGGAAAATTTTCACATCGTGGCAGAAAAAGTGTTTCCTCCACTTGCAAGCTAATTTCTGTGCTCCGAAAGAAAACGCGATCCCCTCCAAATGTAAACTAAAGACTCGGTCTAAAACCACCCACCCAGTATCGCCTGAGTGAAAACAAATTCGCGTGATCGCAGCAAACAATACAGCTTCGTATTTCAGAATGAGGGGAACAAAAGGAGCAATACATCGAACAAACAAACATCGGAGGGTGGCGATATTTGCCTCGTCGCGTCGAAACCACGAAAAAGCATCGGATGCCGTCGCGCGGTGATAAAAATCTTGGTTTCAGATATTTTAAAATAATTTTTAATCTCTCTCGATTGGTAGACTGGTAATTACGGTCTCACTGATAGAATACGTGTAATTTTTGCCATGGGAAAATTACAATCGAAAGATCTTTTTCTCGTGTATTTACGGAAGCGAAGAGAAATAACATTAAACATCGTTGGAGATTTAGACTACAAGAGTCTAATCTGATTTTCATTTCGTTCGCGAAATAATCTGCATCGCGAAGAACGCAAAGCGTGAAACAACGTCGTTTCAGAGTCGAACGAATATGAAAATAACCGAGATGCGTTGCGAGGAGGAATTTTTATCACCGTGAAACGCCGTCGCAACGTTCAAACACGATAGATCGTTTCGCGAATGGCAGAGCAAAAGCGGCAACAAAACAAAACGACGGCGTCAATCGTAAAGAGTGAAAGGAGAAAAAAGGAGTGTGGGTGTCTGGACGCGTCGCGACGCCCGTCCATTTCCGCACACGTAAATTTCAACCGCGGCTATTAATACGTCAGACCTCGCGGGGTTGATCGATCGCTCGAGGAACGGAGGGAGGAGGGACCGCGGAGGAGAGATTGGAACCGCGCCTTTGTTGGTGAAGGGCCACGGACCTACCCTTAGATAAATCGAAAGTACCGGCACTGCTAATAACGAGCTACCCCCTCCCCTCACTCCACGGCCACGCTTATCCCCGTCTCTCCTTTCGATTCGCGATCTCCGCCGGTGTACCCGCTCGCTCGCTCGTTACCGGGATTTATTTTCCGATCGCGATTGAAATCTGCCCGCACTGTCGTTGCGTGTCCGTGAAAAATTGAAATTGACACGACCAGCGGACCGCCGCTGGCGATAAATCGATATTACTATTCCCGCGTGATGAAAAACAGTGGGAAACCCCGTACATCTTTTCTTCGTTTCCCGGTTGATGTATTAGAATTCCGTGGAAGGGATTTCGGTGCCTTTCGGTTTTCGTATATTTCGCGGAACCTCGTTTTTCTCAATCTATCAAAGTGATCGCCGAGGTCAATTGTTTTTTCTTTTTATCACTGAAAGTGATTTTAATGGGGATAACCCAGGTGCAACGAAAATTAGCGATTGGTTGATTTGGGTCACGTGATTCGCGAGGGGGCGTGGCGTTGTCTGGTACTGAGCGATCGCGCCTGTAATTTGTTTTCTATCGATTCAAGTGTTTGCATATCAATAAAATTTTATGGCAAAGTTCGTCTTCAGTTGCTTCTGGGCCTTTCAGTGAGACGAATCGTACTGGGGCACAAGTCGTGCAGTTTTTTTATTCTCTGTAGAAATTTTAATTCACAGCATTGAAGAGTCTCTATGTTATAATTTCTTTACATTATAATCTTCTTCTTTTTTCGTTGTACTTTTGGCGTTACGTTCTCGAAAAGTGCGCAGTCTGGTTATCAGATATATCAATTTTTCAAAGCAAAATCTCCCTCGAGATCGATTTTTAATTCCACAAATGTGTCACGAGAGAAAATAAAAAAGCGAAGATGAATTTCAATTTGCAACGGGAAAGAATAATCGAACGTCGCGGTACCTCTCTCTGAGATCGGCCAATTTTTAATTCTGCGGAGAAATTTCGAAAGGGATATCAATTTCAATTTGCAAGGGAGAGAAACAAACGAACGCAGCGGCGCTTCTCCCCCAAGATGAGCCAGTTTTTAATTTCGTAGATACATATCTCAATATTGTTATCAGGGTATCGCTGAGAATGCGGTGAAGTTATTTGATTAATAACGGTCGCGATAAACGTGATAAATGACACGGGGAGAGTGCAGAATCTTGCCAGCAGATACGTTCAAATATTTACTACATCGTTGATAAATGTGACAAGCGACGTAAAAAATGGCGAACTCTTGCCAAAAGATGCGTTTAAATATTCGTTTGGCAAAAAGCGTGTGATTGAACGTGGTTCGTGTAATGTTGCAAATTGAGATATAATGCTTTTCGAGGACGTGTAACCGAATAAAGATTGACTTGTACTCGAGTACCACGATTTATACAAAGGCAGAGAATTGTCGTTGGCGACGTGAAATTCACTTATTGGTCTTTCTTTGTCCGCTCTCCAAATAGAGTTCGTACGAACGATCACTGCCTTGATTATTATCCAGTAAATCGTAATCGTTTGTCACTGATGAAACAAACTAAGCTCTCGAAATTGACGATCGTACTAATCCTGTTGTATTCTTTCAGCGTAACAAAATTGAATTTCTCAAGTTTGAGGAAATTATGAACGAATTATTGGTACGCGGGAATTTTTATTGAATTTTTAACATTAACGACTTTCAAATTTAAAGCTATAAATAATAATTAACTTTACATTCAACTTTGACTTGCATAAATTGCTAAAGGCTATTATATCGCTTTTTTTTTTTTTTGTTTTTAAGCTTCTTTTCTCTTCGTTTACCGAAGCTTAATTAATTCTGTTTCATTGCAATTGATGTCTTTGTTCTTGCTTTAAAAATGTTTGTACCATGCTGCATTATCAGCGGTATTATTTATGCCCGAGTAATCGCGAAATTATAGAACCACTGCAAACATTAAAAGTAGGAAATCCAATGTTTGGAGAATAAACTGTACACCAAATTTCGTAAACGAAGCATCAATGTAATTGCGTTTCTACTTTATTAACACTGTCCTTAAAAATTTCCAATTTCTACGGTGCAAACATTTCGTCCCCACTCGTCAATCCTGCGTACAGTGCACCAGCATCGTTCACAATTGGGAAAAAAAAAAAAACAAACCAAAAGAAAAAAACAATCGGGTACTAATTTCTGAAACTTCAATTATCCCATTTGGCCAACCAAATCTTCAACTCCCAACGGAACGATGGAAAAAAAACGAGAACCAGGGGAAGGGAAAAAGAATTAAAAGCAGCCGCAGCAGGGGGAGAGAGAAAGAGAGACCACGTGAAGCATCGAGCTCGACGAAACTCAGCGCGAAGTAAACTTTTCCCGGAGGACAATCCAAGAGGACAAAGACCAGGGTTCCCGAGGGGGCGGTCTCCAGCCACTTCCCAAAGGAACCTTCTCCGCGTTCCTCGATGTCTCGACTTTCGCCGCGAATCGTTTCCACGATTCCATACTTGGAAATCAGCACGAGTGAACCGTCTCGACATACGTATTTACCACTCACTTGGCCGAAGCTCGCGAGACCAGT
>KQ435840.1:564544-580063 GCA_001276565.1 Melipona quadrifasciata | reverse complement strand
AAGGTCGCTTGGCTACGAGCCCACCGAGTCACCGGCGGAGCACGGGAAACACGAGGGGCGCTAGGATGCTGACACGAGAGATTGGGGTCGCCGGCAACCCCTTGTCCTTTCGTTCGTTGCCTACTTGGCGATTTCGAAGCCTCGACGTCGCCAGATTTATTGAATCTCCGTGCTCCCCTCGAAGCGGACCGCCGACGACGATCCGCGCGGCGTTCGCTCGATTTTTGTCGTTACCGTTCGATGTAAAGTTTCACGAGAGTATGGTGGCGTAATTTATGAGTGGAACGTCGGGGAAAATGGAACGATGCAACCTGCCTGAATTCGCGGTGATTTACGGCGTTTTTCTGGTTTCTGAGAATGTAGGTCAATTTCGGCGAGGGCAGGTTTTTGATATATATATGTAGCTGCCTAGGATTCCTCAACTACGAGTTTCGAACACTGACCAGCACAAGCCGCAAGTGCTAAGATGGGTGACCGTCCAGCCTAGCGGAATAGTAGTTACAACAACAAGCGTCTGGGGTAAGAAGTCGCTGCCATCAGCCCCCCCACTTGATGATGAGTCTATACAGTGACTCCGAGACGAAACGCATTCGCCTTTCTTCTCTTCTCTCTCTCATTCTACCTCAAATTCTTTCCATGCATCATCCTCTTCTCATCTTTCATTCCCTTCGTATATATATTTTGATTTTGGTATTTGATGCAACGGGAGTTCGTACACTTGGACACAACGCACTGCACAGTACAATGGTAGTAGAGAGGGAAAAGTTTTTTCAGTACTAAAATAAACGTGGTAATTGTCCCATGACGTTTGACAGATATAGAAGCAAATAAAAGCCACGCGAGAGGAAATATATATTTCTATTTTGACCAGCGCCGCCCCAGTCGAATGGATCAAATTTTTCAAATATTTCAGATGCCTCCGTGGCCCTCCGATATGAAAAAGATCGAAATGCTGCATAGAACTCGGGAAATTCTCCAATATGCGTGATAAAATTCCTGCGCGAAACACTTCTCGACCGAGATATCATAAATATCGACCGTTTCACAACAACGACTATCGACCTCGTCGTCTCTATACAACAATATCATTTAGCGTTGATGAAGGGTTAACGAATATTCTCGCTCGAATCAGTCAGTTTATCGGTGGAAAATCATTGAAAGAGAAGCAGAGTGGCTAAAAAGAGAAAGAAAGTAGAGAACAGTGGGAAAGGGAAGATGAACACTGACTGGTGGACGATCGAACACGGACCGTAGATATAGGTATTCAGGACAGGTGGAAAATCGGATCGCGCGAACAAAAGGACTTTATTCCGGATTCGCTAGACTATTCTGTATACCGATAAATCCGTAATATATATCTCTCCCAGTGCGAGAGCGAGTATAATGTGGCGTCGTGCTATTTCTATTTCTTTTCTTTTTAAGAGGGGGAAATCGTTTCCCGCCTCTGTCGAATAATAAATTCCCGATGGAGTGTATTCAACGCTATCGCGTTGCAATCGTAGAACGATACGGTAGCGTTAAGGATATCAATTGCTCGAAGGAACGTCTCGCAGCCCGTGGTTACGACTCGTTTAACGCGTCTCGTTATAAGACGAAGATTGATGACGTGTTCGGGTGTTCGTAGAAGCTGCGGAGGACTTTCGCTCGCGTGCCCAGCCAGTTTCTGAATAAACGACAGTATTCCTAGTACGCGGGAAGAGAAATCGTGCGGATCAATCTGTCGCTTGCAGGATCGACGGAGAGCGGGAGTAAATCGCGGTTATTGAGAAGACTCGATGATCTGAAGCAAGATAATTTAGCGAATAAAGTGCAATAGCACAAAGATAGTTGATAGTCTATATTTGAAAAAGGAAATAAATAAATTTCAATCTTCGTAATATCAGGTTTTTCAATATGAGCTTCTGGACGACTAAATTAACACCTCGATTACCGCGCGAAACTCTCCATCTCAACGAAAGTATATTTTTCATTTCGTAATATTACCTAGCTGTTTGTTTAATTTAAAATTAATTATCATTGATATTCACCTGGTTTTAATTATTCTGAAGTATTTATAGAAATAGAAACGACTGGTGTTAATGTTGAATCAATGTTTCTGAACAAACATATTCGTTAAATTCCTAAAGTCACAATAATAAAAACTGCACTACTTGTACCCCAGTACGATTCGTCTCACTGAAAGGCCCAGAAGCATAAAATTTTATTGATATGCAAACATTTGAATCGATAAAAAACAAATTACAGGCACGATCGCTCAGTACTAGACAACGCCACGCCCCCTTGCGAATCACGTGACCCAATCGCTAATTTTCGTTGCATTAGCGTTGCACCTGAAGAGACCCGATTTTCTAGGTTACCCTGCTAAAATCACTTTAATAATATCTTCTACATTACAAAACAGAAACAGTAAAACGGAGCCGAGAAGTAAGATGGCGTTAACTTACCTCGGTCAGATCGATCTCCTTGCAATTCTTCTCGTCGAAGAAGCTGCTGTAGCTCTGTAGCACCAGCAGATGGCAATGGAACTCGTCGTGATCGATTCGCACGATACAGTCGGCGTTCCTCGAATGATCGATCAAATTGAAATTTAGCCGGTGATCCGGCGATTAGGCGCGGATGCCGGACTTTGTTCGCAACCGATCCGGCTACTAAGCCTAATAAGCTTACTTGTAATTTGTGATACGCCTGGCCAACTCCTGATACAGGTCAGTCTTCTCCGGTAGAATTACGTTGTCCCAATCGATCGGCTGTTCGCTCGTAAATCCAAGTCTGTCGGAGATTACACGGCGATCAAAACGGTTTGTCGAGTGTGTACGCTTTTCTCACGATCGAGCGAAAAGATGCGAGATACGCCGAGTAACTTTATGGAAAACTCTTGCTACTCGCGGCAATGAAACTTTGTCTTTCCCTTGCAGGGTTACGTCAGCTCTTGGCGCTCCTCCGTTTTATTACGATCGTAAAGTGACTGGCACCGTTTTGGTTTGATAACGGCGAATAAAACTCACATGGAAAGTGGCACCTCTTGTAACACTGGTATTTCGTGAGTGGCTGACGACGTTGACTGTTGCTTGTGCTCCATCGTCTCCACTTGGCTGAACTTTCCTTTAAATGGATGTATCGTTGGTCTGCAATCGTCCTCGGTAGATGGCAGATTTTTCTGACTCTAAAGGTCACCAAAATCCTTGTAACGGTCTCCAATGTGTAATATCGATTAAACTCTTTTGCATAGAAAAATTGAGATATTTGTTAAACGTAGGAAAGAATTAAGTAAAGAATCTAAATCCGAAGCATCTGTAATTGTATCACAAAATGCACTTTATGATTTAAGTGCAATTTAAATACTAAATATTAGAAATGAAACGTCTCGGAACTTCTGAGCGAAAAGTCTCCCAACTTGTCGATAAACTACTGTACTAAACGAAAGTTGCAACGTCGAGCTAACTTGCAACTGATCGATCGTCGATGACGATACACGCAGCGGAAGATCGATGGGACTTGGTCGAGTAGCGGACTCGGATACGCGTCCAGCAAGCTCGTTTCCGGCTCTATTCAGCTCGGCCTTGACGTTGACCTTCGCGTGCTTGGGATCAGCGACCAGCACACTGACCTTGTTCGATTCGAACACCACCTAAAACGACTACGCGTCTGCCTTGAGGCCAACATTCCTAAGGTTTAGTGTCAACCTGTTCGAGGATCGATCGAAACGTTTACCTGATTGGGAATGATCTTCAGATTACCACTTGCCGTTTGCTGGAACGGAAACACTCGCTTCGCGTTCCCACCGTCGTTCAAACTGACAAATGCACGATGAACGTCGCCTTGTTCCCTCGACCTTGTATGCGTCAGATAGGTTAGGTTTGGGCAGGCTTTGTTCCGTTGCTTGCAATCGCCGTCTTTTCCTGGACTGAAACGTGGTTTTACATGCTCTCTCTCTCTCTCTCGCTCTCCTTCATTTTTTATTTGAAATTTCGCTAATCAATTAATTTGGATAATGTCATTTTTGCTGATTTAGGGACGATAGTTTTGTCTGTCGTGCGAGATGAATAAATCTTCATCAATTTTATTGGTGAAGCTAAATTTGATGATACTTTGTTAATTTTGATCGTGCAACGTTCGTAGATTTAGATGATGTTTACGAGGGTAGTTTCCGTATAAACCAAGATGTTACTCTCGTGACGAACGTTCGCTATTTACGACGATGGTCGAATGTATACGCCATTGAATACAATTGATAATCTATAAAGGTAATGGTTAAGAGCCAGTAAATGCTGCAATTATTGGTCGTTAAACGTAGTAGGTAGTAATTAGCTGAGGATAATGGCAAGGACTATCAAATATTACGTTCGGTGATAATAAACGTTGATTTATCAACATATCAGAGTATTATCAAAGGTTACTGTGCAACGTATAATACAACGATTTAAAATTCTAATCGCGTTCTATTAGATAGCTCTCAAATATTCGAATCGTTTACCTTCCATCAGAGAATACTAATTTTTACGCTCATCATTCCACTCAGAAAATATATAATTCTGCCAGCGAGACACTATATTCATCTGAAATTTTATAACCATACCAGCAAACAATATCAGATCGATATTTATCTGATATTAAATAAATCGATTTGAAATCAAATTCACGTGATATTAACGTCGTGTTTTTTTCTTTAATTCGCGCCTGAAATCTTAAACTAAACTAACGATTTTCTCGTCGCAAAGCACAATGTAATTTCGTTACCTGGAACGAGCCATTAGTTTCGAAACAGAATTATCAGAGGGACGGCATCGTTCCTCGAAGGTTCTGTCGCGTTTCCACTGGTTGTTCGATCTTCTATCTCGATCAGGGTCATCCGAATCGTCGTCCTGTCGAGTGGAGGAACCACCTCTAGGTCTAATCGAATTTTTCGCGGACTCGGTCGTGTATCTAGCCAGATCGGATCTCCGTTCAGGTAGTTGCACCTTTTTGGAACCGGCACGACGATTCTCGGACAACGAACGAGCCTGTTCCCGATAAACGTGCACGTTCACCGGTGTTCGCCGCTTTGACAAACGTCGACGTCTTCTGAAGGCAGCTTTTCTGCGATCGATCGGATATACGGGAAGTCGGTGTGGAGTATCGAGCAGATCCGACCTGTTCGAAAGGGACAGAGAAATTTTTCCGATTTCTCGAGAAAATTCGAATCGTTCTGTTTTCGACGCTACAGAGAGAAGATTTGATCCGCTTCCTATTTTGAAATTCTCGGGAATTTAATTAGCCCTAGCTGGGAAGAAGGAGGGGGAGTTTGTAAATTATATTAAGATTTCCATATAATTCCAAAGGAATTTTGTTTCCTCGGGGAAATTATTTCGGTTTGGCAACTCCATTTGTTCAATCACAACAACACATTTCAGCGTTTCGAAGGCCCCAATTTTGACCTTCAATTGAACTAACGTGTTACTGGTGAAACTTGCAACATTCTGAAGCAGGCGCAATGTTGATTCTGTTTGAATACTTCGCTCATTCGTAATGACGTATTTGGCAAAAAGTTACAGTCGTAGAAGTCAGTTAGTCTGACTTTCAACTTATACCCAAACTATCGAGGATTCAAAACATTCCAACATTTTACTATACATAACTTTGTAAGTTATAATTTACAACATTCTCATCAAGGAGGCATAATACCGAGTCTGCGTAAACAGTCCGCTCATTGGTACTCTCTTTCGTAATGCATTTGACAAAAAATAAATTCGTAAATTGATAAAATTTCAGCATGATTAAAAATCAATCGCGTCGAACCTTCAATTTATACTTCTTTTCTCTTCGCAAACTCCGCAAAAGGGTTGCGAACTATCGAAAATATCGAATATCTCGGTGCGTGTCCATGCAGCGATTATCCTCATAATTACCTCTGACGACGCGAGGACGGAGGACTCCGTTGGCGCGTAACCGCTTGTTCCGACTGAGCGGCTCTGAGGGGTGGTGGTGGCTCGGGGATTGAGGCGGCCGGCGCGACTGATTTCTCCCGATACAAAACGACAACGCTGCTTTTGCTGTTTCCGGGTCGCGGCGATTCCAATCGATCCTCGTCCGGCTCTGCCACTGCGAACCGCCCCCGGGGAGATTAAAGCGGCGCTCTTCGCAAGGACGGTGTCCGCGCGAGTTCCGGCTGCGTGGCCGCCGCTCCAGCCGCTGGCCCCTTTCTCCTCGGCCGCGAGCTGCCGCGCTCCTTGCCGAAGAACACGCAGGCGACATGGGATCAAGAGGGCAGCGGGTCGAGCGAGCGCGACCTTGTTTTCAGGGATTTCGGGCCTTGGGGATGACCAGAATCACGGAACCGCTACAAAATCCAACGATTTTCAAGTCACCTCGTGACGGAATTTCAACCTTGATGCTGAATTGTATAATATTTGGATTGAAAATGTGGATGGTTGAATCAGGGTGTATTCAAGAAGATTGGAGGTTTGAAAATTTTGAACTTTCGCGTGAAAGTATTTGAACACTTACTATGAAAGAATTTGCATATTTTGAGATTTGTTTCAAACTTATGTTCGTGGAATGTCAAAGCGTTTAACGCGCATGATACAGCGATAAAATGTTTGAATATTTTATGAGTAATTTTATCTCGAACTTATCAGTTTCCAAAATTTGTTAAACGAAATTTATTGTACATTATACACGTCCATTTTCGACCAACGTTCAATTGCAAATTACGTGTGTCTTCATCTCGTTTTTGTCAATTTTTATACTTCGTCGAGCGGTTGTTCCGCAGTCGCCCCCAAAACTCGAACTCGCAAATGTCCACAGTCTCGCGCAACTTACGTTTCCCGCTCCGTTGACGAATCGCTCGAATTATTCGCGGTGTACTTTTCCCCCTCCTGTTGTCAAGGGAGTACATTAGGTGTCGTTGTAACGATACTCAGATTAGAGGCATACGTGGTTTAAGTGCGTGAACGTGACTCGCCGAACTTTTCGGATAATTACCCAAGTTTCCTAGAAGGCCTGCCGCTAAGATCCTCGCTACCGCTGGAAGACCTCTTCGTGGTGAAAGTTACCTGGATCGTAAGAACGTAGGGGCGAAGATGAATGAAAGAAAATGGATTAATTGAGAATTATGGTAACACAATGGCGTGTGTTCCTGTTCTCGAACGTTTTTACTAATCGCAAGTGCAACAGTTTTCTAGCGTTGGAAAACGAATTTCTATTCGTGTAAATAAAGTTAACTTTCCGAAAATATTTCAATTAGCGTTGGAAAACGAATTTCTATTCGTGTAAATAAAGTTAACTTTTCGAAAATATTTCAGCTACAACGGAGCACAATTATAGCTCAAATCAAACATTTAATGTCATTTGTAATACAATGTACAAAGTAAGTTACTTTTCCGTCCTATTAATCGTTTCCTTTTTTGTATTATATTTTTTGCCAAGTTTACTTTCATCTGGTCGGAAAAATAAATTTCTATTTTTCGTGTGTCGCAGGTAAAATTGATTCTCCGCAGTTATTGAAATTCAACGCATAGTAATTCCAGAGGTACTTTTAATTTCCACGAAATTGCGAATTTCTTTTTCTCGAAATTATTTTTATCGTCTCACTCGATGTGGTATCCTCCTGTTAAAATGTCGAAAACCAATGGGTAATAGATTACGGCAGAGTCTAAAAGCAGTTTTAAACTCTTTTCGAAATGTACCCCGGAGCGCTTTTCGCTTTGGATTGTAGATATTTTCGTCGACGAAGCCCGAAATGCGACGTCGAGCGACGCGAATGAAAATTTATAAATGCGATTGCAATTTCGTCGTGTCGCTGAAAGGTTATTTCTGGCAGCCTATGTCGTTCTCTGCGGAACATTCAATTTTTCGACGTTTCAGAACGTGGCTGGAGATAATCTCGCGAATTTGAACGAAACTAAACGCACGAATTTCTTACAAATAAATACAAATGCGCGGTTTGTTTTAAAAACGAAATTACCTCATGCTTCTTTCGATGCTGGAAACTCGACGCGCGGCTGTGGTTGGACACTGAAACATATTCAGAGTAGTGTGACGTCTGAGTCAACGTTCGAAGAATCACCGTGCACGATTCAGTTTCACTTACATCACTTACGTAATTTTGTTTCGACGCGACGACAGCTTGCGTGGCAACGACAGCAATCAGGGCTCCTTCTAGACGTCCCGAGTGATTTCGGCGAACTGTCCTCGGTTCTGTTTAGACCGCGATGCCGATGTCGTGGCTTTTGACAGGAACGTCTGCAAACGATCACTCGATTGTTCACCTTGGATATCTATTGACGTTCCTCTTTCAAACTCTTTGAACGATACCTTGGATTTAACAAATCGAGTTCCGAGAATGAGCAAGAATCGCGTCCGCTGGATGCTGAACTTCTAGATTCCTCCTGGAAACGCGAAGAGAAAATTGTTCTCCCTTGAAAAATGCCGGAACTCGAAATGCACGTAATATTTGAGGAAATGTACGCGACACATCCAAAGAAATATGCGAAACACATTCAAAGCAGTTGTGTTTGTCACAACATCTATCAAGTGTATTCAACGTAGTTCCATTCTTCTAATTACGTTCATAGATAATAAAAATACGACACGGTTTATTTATCAACTGATCCGTTCGGCAGAGCGTACTCACGTCATAACGCGTGAAGCCCGTTCGCATGGTACAGAGTCGCGTCCCGGTCACGCAGAAGTCACTCTGAGAACCGGTGTCATCGCAGAACGTGAACCTGATCCCCGGCGGTGCAAGATCGTTGACAATTCTCGACGGGCAAACGGTCGGTTCGACGTTGAAAACGGTCGGGACATTTACAAGTGAACGGAGAACGAAACGAGAGGAGAGATCGCGGCGAGTGTCGGGGAGAGTAGGCCCTGGAAACCAAGCGACACGCGACAGACGGAAGCGGACGTTCGTCTGTTTCGTCTCGCGATTTCCTGTAAATTCGACGCATTTCGCCGAAATATACGTCGGGGACGACGGCGTTATCGAGCTCGAGGCCGAAGTGCCTCTCTCCCTCGTAAATTCTGGCTTTACGAGCCCGTCGATATCACGGGCTAAATCGTTTCTTCTGCTCGCCGACTTCATGCAAAGTTATTCGCCCGCTCCGGGCGAGTTACCGATCACTCTCGATCCACGGTTTTACGAGCACGTTGAAGCAGAAAATAATTTTTGAAAAATGTTATTTCGGAAGCTCGAGAGTCTCGAGAGGATTTCTGGCAATTTGGAAGGTTGGAAATATTTTGAGAGGCAGATCCTTTGAACAGATCCCTTTGCACGGGCATTTAGGATTATATCTGGCTTGTTCTATTTGTGGAAATTTATACAAACGAGTTATCTTGGAATAATTCGGATTCCTATTCTCGCTGAAGTATCGTCGAATGCGAACGGTATTGATTCAGTCCACAACACGTAAATAGCAATATCTGCGTTATCGTCGCGGTATGTGATATTCAACGTAAAGTGACGTACTTCCGAGCACGTATGTACGCCGATGTCAATTTCAGTCCGTGCGAGTTTAGACTCTGAAGATCCAGTATCTGGAAGCTGCGATATAGACTCTTTAAAGGCTCTACAATTCACACTGCTTACCGAGATCTTCGCTTTAACAAATGCAAATTTGCTTAATATTCGTCTCATACTTGGTTGCAAAATTTAGTCACAATTTTATCACTCCTTCCAAGGATGAATCTAAACGAATCTGCGTATCACCATCTCTAGAAATTCCCTGTCTCTTCTTCCTTCCAAACGGCAGTCTCCGTCGCCTTTCGAACTCGTTCTTCGTCGAAACGCTGAAAAACTAAAAGGACGAGGATTAATATTTGAATGAAAGGCGAGCTAGGAGCTCTTGATGCACTCGAGAGACCTGTGTTCGTCTCTTTCCGGAGCGTGGCGGAGTCTAGAAGCGTCGACGCCCCGGGGAAACAGCTGATCGAGGCTCGAATGTGGAGCATCCACGTGTTGAACCAGGCGCGAGTTTTTCTCCCCGATGGTCTTTGCTTAAATGCAACCGGACGTAAATAGAGACGCAACGAGCCAGTCTGCGCGATGGTGAAAATAAAGAAAGAAGAGAGAGAGAGAAAGAGAGAGAGAGAGATGGCGGAGAATCGGAGATAACGGTCGACGTTATTCGGGGAGGGGGGAAGGAGATTTCTCGGCGGAGGGAGAAAGCGGAGAGGGTTGAAGCGTGGGTGGTGCTGCCTGGCGGGCTGCATCGATCGCTTCGGCGTCCTGGTGACCTCGACCTAATGCCACCCTCTTCTGCTCTTGAGCAGCATCCCTCTTCCGCGCCGCCTCCGCCAGCCACCGGGTCAGTTAACACCCCCGTCAAAACACACAAAGCCCCGGGAATTGTAAAGGGTACCAGGGGTAGAGGAAGTTACGAGCGTTTCCCTAAGAAACTGCCGGCCGTTACTTTTGATACGTCGAGGTACGAACTTCGTCGAGGCGTCGGCGATACCGAGTTTAAGCCTTACCGAGTTCCCAGGAGGGTGCTTTAAGGTGTACGTGATTTTTCTGGTGTTTCTCACGAGTTTTGGACTCTCCACGACGTGTTGTTTTTGCCGTGGTTTGTAGCAACAGCTTGAGTTTTGTGAATTTCTTCGTATTCGCGAATTGTCCAGAATTGAATTTACATTGGTATCGTTATCTTGGGGTTTTCTTACGTTGAAAATGAACAATTCTACATCCATCGGGCGTTACTAATATATTTAATACTCAACTAGAATTGTCGACGACCACGGTGTACTGTTTCTTGCAAATTTTAATTAAAATGAGAAAATTGTTCAAATCCCCCAAGGCATGCCTATATTTGTAAATGTATAAAATTCCCCTGAGAAATTGTCAATTTTTCATTTTCTATCATTCGATTACAATCGAAGGTTAAAATTAAAAATATATTGAAAGGAGGAAAGTGCAAGTTTGAGGCACTTTCCCTTCGTATCGGAGAAATTCGTTCATTGTAAACACATACTTCCAGCAATCAACTTTATCACTTTAAAAGTTGCGCGTCAACCGACGAGCAAAGTTATATCGAAGCTTCCTGCGACTGAACCGTGGCGTGGGTTCTTTATGCCGATTGGTCGAAGCTCGTTGATCGATCGGCCACAAACCGGTATCGCCTGTTCGATTTTCCAAAGCAGTTTTTCATTTCAACATCTCTTTTTTTATTCAGTTTGCAGGCTGCTGGAAAAGTTTTACGAGTTTCGATGAAATGACTGGGAACGAGGAGTTTGTCGGATAATGAAGGACCGCTAAAGTGCCGTGTTTGATGGGAGATTGGATTTTGCATCGGCTTGTTTATAGAAACCCGCCGATGTGCGGCGATCTTCTCGAAACGTTAATTGCAAATATTTGCAACGCTCTCCTCGATGCGATTTCCTTTTTCATTTTACATCACGTTTGCTTGGCAAACGTCCCTTTTTCCTTTTAACGAATTTATAGATCAAGGAAAAAGGAAATTACGTTCGCTGCAGCAGCTGTTTCTTCTTTAATTATGCTTTAGCATGCACTCCAAACGCTTCTATCAATTCAACAATCTCTCCCTGTAATTCTCCAAAGTCCTCGCATAATCATCCCCCTCGTACGAATCTAACCTTGACCCGACCCCTTGCGAGTGTCTTTGCTCGTAAGACACAGGCTCGCCAGAAATCCCTCTCACAGTTCGTCGAAAACCCCAAACGAAATGTCTACCAAGAAATTCAATCGCTCGTCCTGAATAAATCGCTGAAAATTCCCTTGCGAACTGCAAAGTTCATCAGAAGAAAGAAAGAAAGAAACGAATAAAAAGTACTCTACTCTCGTACGAACGCGCATCGACAGCTGGCAATCTCCCCGGCCGAGACGAGTCTCCCTCGTTTCGGATAACAACGAGGCGTCGGTCGGTGGTTGTTCCGCGTTTGCGTTTATCGATCAGGTGACGACGGTCCGCGGGCACGAATTCCTGGGCCGTGCGTTCGCCAGCGGACAAATATCTCCGGGCAGGCAGGCATGCATGCAGCACGCTGCGCCCGGCGTTCGCGCGATCCTCGCTGCGCCAGCGGAATTTCGCGTGGCGCGGCTAGAAAACGAGTCGGCCCAGGACGATATTGCGGCCGCGGCTTACGGCCGACGATATTAAGTCTCCCGGGTTGGAAAACGGCTACACGGCGGTGCAATAAACCGCCGCGAAACTGACGATATTATTACACGGCTGGCTGTCGAATGCCACGCCGCCGCGCAGCCGGTCTTTATGCAGATGAGAGCGCGCTGCGCCGCGCACGGAAACCACGCGCTGTTTTCGTTGACGTTGTTAAGCAATCGGCCGTGTTGCTGCAGCTTGGATGCTAGCCTCGTCCCTTTATTGCTATGTGGGACGCCATGAACGTCGACGTAACATTTTCGCGCTTAGATTGCGGTTACGAAGGGTACGCGCAGAAATTTTAGCAAAACTAAAATATTCGTACGAATATCTGGCTTTGTCTTTGGTACAAAGGTGAAATTATGTTCGTGCGTGTAGGAATTGTTTTCGAGTAAATTTTCATTCGTATTCTTGGTTTATATGTGTGTGCACATGTATACCCAGGGTCAGGCGTAGATATTTTATTATAGTAAATATTTATATTTATAACAAATTTATAGTAATATTTTATTATAGTAGTACTATACTGTAAAAGGGTTTGCCAAGTTTGGGAAACCTCGTTCTAATGGATGGACAGATAACGACTTGTTGTTATAATGAGTTTTACCACGAATCTCCATTTCTTTAGTCGTATCAGTGAAAATTGCATAATTTTTTTAACTACATTGTAGCACTACTGATTTTACTCACTATTTATTAAAATGAAATGTAAAATAACATATACAACCATCGTGATGGTTGGAACTGTGTATGTCGAATGTATTTTGACACTTTATATATTTAAAGGTTGGAAATATTTCTTCTTTTGGTTGCTGCGAATTGAAGCATGAGTTAATTTCAGACAAATTGAACAGAAAAGTAGTACATCTCTTCGTCAAAAATTTGAAATATTTCACGCCATTTTTATACTTGGATAGGTTAGTTCCAGAGGAGTGTATTTGGGGAAATGGGGTTGTTTTGATTACGGCTCTCCGTATCGACATCCACGAGTTACGCCGCGTTGTTTCGCACGGGAATATTCGAGGAATTCGGTTTGGAGGATAGGTGATCGAGATTTGGGAACGTGTGCGAATAATTGGCATTCGCGGACGAAGAATGATAGAGGATGGAATTTTTGAACTGTTTAAATCCTTGGGATGTCTGAACTGTCGAAGCGCTGGGCAGGGATTCAAGCGTTGTTGAAATTTTTAATGGATCTGTTTCGTTCAAAAGCTTTCAGAAGTGTTACTTTAACACGTTGTCATCGAATTCAGATTGCACGTACACGTTTCAATTATCAAACTGAATTATTCGAATTTACTACCATCGTACGTTGTTCCATAAACGCGAATCTTCACAGAGTTGCCTTCAAGTAGATTCCTCTTTTACGTCGAATGTTTATTTTCTCAAATTATTTTCACCGTATTACGATTCGAAGATAAAATTAATAAATGATCAACAAAGTAAGCAAATCACACAGTAACGATATTCTCGTCGGCACGCGAGTATGCACTGTACAAATATCCATAAAATCGAGCACTCTTCACGATCCGTTTGCACAAACTACACAAAGTCGTCGCGTTTGTGACGATACCCGACCGAATTGAATTTTTCACCAGATATCTATCAGGAAATGAGCGTTGTTACGGATTTTGTCGGTGTTTATGAACCGGTGGTCCAGGGTGAACGCGTAACCGCATCTCTAATCGTCCGGGAGAGACGTGACTGACGCAGTTGCGAGCCGAGGTAACGATCGATTTCGGCTGAAAACGAAGGATTTTCGTGGCGAACGCAGGGGCTGATCACCCATCGAAATCCCTCTTTCACCCTCTCGTTTAGCTTCCAACCGGGCTACCGTTATCGGAGCGTCCATGAATATGAATGCCTGCCCGATCTATCTGTCGATAATGATACCTTGTAATGGTAATAATGGTATCTATGAACAATGGAGCATCGTAATTTCGCATGGTTCGGCGAGATGCGCGTTACCATGACGCTACCGGAATATGGAATATGGAAAGTGTCCGTACCGTTGTATCGCGGTAATTCGTCCACGATCGGTTCTACCGCTCTACATCTTTCGTCAGATCGTGAATGCTCCTGCAACTTTCTGTTTTTATATTTTCCATTTTGGATCGTCGGATCTTTGCGTACGAAGGAAATATTCGTACGTTTAACGATCGTCTCGAAACTCTTGTATAATTCTTGGCGAAAGAATGTATACTCTACAACGAATTTTGAGGGATTGTTTTAAGGGAAAGGGGATGCTTCAATATTCAAGATTTGATTGTGACATTTCTCGGTGTCCGCGAAGATTTTTGGAGGATTTCGAGAGTAAAAGTACCTTTACTTACCTCCTTCAGAAGGAGAAGATAAAATTCTTTGAAAGAAACGAGCTCGGTATTGCGAAAGTATATAGTACAAGCATGGCACTTTCAAAAATAAGCTTCACGAAGTTCCAAGCATCCACTGTACGTAATTTGACCATGTACAGAGTACAACAATTGCAATCTCACTTTCTGTAAACTACCAAGCTCATTGAACAGTTGTGCAATTGTTATCGACTTCTCGAAGAAGCATTAATATTTCTCGTCAAAAGGCATAAATAAATGGCGTAAATAATCGCAAGGTTCAAGATGCAGTTTAGCAAGTAATATTCGTCACTTTAATCCCATCGGACGAGTCGCGCATCGACAGCTTTTCCTTCTCCCTCTTTCCTGGCCAGCTATTACGTTTATTCCAATTTTTAATCCGATCTGTTCGAGAAGCAACATAACGGTGGACGCGCACTCTGTTCACCAACCGTGATTACCTTTCATCGAGAGTCAACAGTTACACGCTCACTAATTCCGCTCGCTGCTGGAACTAGTTGTCGCTCATTACCGGCATCAAAGCCGTCATCGTAAATATAATACACGCTCGACAGGGATCGCGAGTTTCGCCTCGCGGTCAACCGTTCGATGAACTTCACGTGCTTGTCTCTACATTTCCCGCTATTTCACGCACGCTATATAATAATAATAAAAAAAAGAGCTACTTATTCACAATAGGCTTTGTCGACTTTAACGAGCTTGAAGTATGTTATCGATATTCAAAATAATCTCATTTCGTTTCTATCGAGGCTATATATGCGCGAAAGCAATTTCTTTCATTTTAATTGGATAAATATTAAAAAGAATAATTATAGTCATTGGTATGTTGTTATTTTTATCACAATTGTGAGACTGTAATGATAATTATAATATTGTGTATCTGTGTAATTGTAATGATTAGTATATTGTTATTTTCGTTACAATCGGGAGACTGTCGACGAAACAGAAACTCTGGCAACATTGTTCCCCCGTAATTAACCAAATAACAACGATCGAAACGAGACAGAATTCTCTTTTGTTAAATACGACGAAAATTTATCTCCTCTCTTGTTTCGTTTCTTCTTTTTTTTTTTTTG
>KQ435840.1:538455-560198 GCA_001276565.1 Melipona quadrifasciata | reverse complement strand
GGCCTTCCCCTCCGTCTGTCGAACACTCGCTTAATTAATTGCCGATTCAGTCTCGCTGCCGTAACATCCGCCCGCAATTAAACCGACAATCGCGCGGCGATGTATTCCAAGGAGGGGTGGGTTTGCGCGACGAACAAATGGCTACGTGTTTTCCACTCCTCGGGGAAACTTTTCTTCGCAATAAGATATGTGCCTTTTTACGACCTTTAGCAGAAATTAGCATTTTTTTTTTTTAAATATCGATGCTGATATTTTAGTGCGTTCGACGTGGAAATTAATTCGATTCTCTCTTTCTTGGAATAATATATGTATCGTTGGATCATCAGTTTCTGGCAGGAAATTATTTTTTGATACAGCACAAGTTCCTTCACTTGACAATTGCTTCGACTCTTCGAATTTTTAATTTTAAATTTCTGTATACATATATAAATTACTATATCTAGAAAAAAAGTCTTTAGTTGACAATCGAAAAGAATACATTTTCTTTTCATTAAAAATATCAATCCACACTTGATGCATTCTGACGAAGATTCGTGATAAAATTAGGCAATTTAACGGTAAGTTGATTCTCCGTACAAGGACGTTTCTACTCCTTTGTTTAAATCGCGGAATTGAAAGCGAAGAAAGCACGCCACGATGGAGGAAAATTTCACGGCGATTAAAAGGCACGATGATCAGGCGAGGAAGACCGTACGTGGCTTAAAAACAGGCTGCTAAATGAAGTGCCCCGAGCTTCGCAGCAAATTAACTTCTTTATGACCTCTGCCGAAGAAAGCATCTCATAAGTAGCTTAAAGAGAGAGAGAGCGCTTTGTGAGTTTCAGGGGGAAAAGGGGATAAGAAGAAAAAGGAAAAATCGAGTTGCTCTTTTCCTTTACGCCGAGAATTAGCGACGTAAGGAACATCCCCTGGCTCTTGTACGGCCGTCGTAAAAAGAATTCTAATTAATTTTATGGAATATTCAACCCGATTCCTCGATGGATCGTAAACTTAAAGCCTGGCGCATTAATTATCGATTCTTCTGGTTATTCAATTATTAATCATTCAATTTCCCCTCCCGGTTATTAACTCGTGGATTGGACTGTTAATTTCTTATATTTTCGCAGTAAGAGATTTCTCAATGAAAGGTCTTTTCTTCGGGAAACTTTCTTCGGGAAAGCGACTTTGAACTGAATTTCTCGAACCGTACGAGCAACTTCTTCCGTACTGTAATAACTATTTTGGTTCTCACTTTTCTCAGTCTATCGTTACTGAGATTCCAATCTTTCGAATACAATGATTTCTTTAATTACAAGGTGTCGTTTCAGAAAATCAACCGATACAGTAAATTCAGAAACAGTCGAAACTGAGCCGAGAGAAGAGAATTTTCCTCCAAATCAGCGCGATCTATCCAACTCGATTTGAAACGCGACCCAGAAGGAGGGCTCGCGTTCGCGCGTGAAACAGGTTGTTTCTCACGGACGTTTCTGACGGATGAGCAGCGGAATGCGATACATTTGTCACGGCCTCGCTGCTTCCCGAAGAACTTGGACATTTATCGTCCGCAACTCTGATAGGTGCACACTTGCCTGGAAAAGAAGCGAAGCAAGCGAGCGAAAGAAGGGATGGGTTATGTAGGCTGGCGCGAGAAGAAGAGAGAGAGAGAGGATTGGCACGAAACGAAAGAGCAAAACGATGGCATCCATATTTCCCCAACAACAAAGCAAACAACCGTTCTCTTCCCGAAATCCTTCGGGCTTGGCCTCGTTGTTCGTCATTGTGGCTCGCCGCGAAAGAAGGCCGGAACGCAAGCGAGCGAAGAAAAACGAGAGTGAGCCGGCCACGGCGAATTTTCGCGTTTCTCACTTTTCGAGTGCTCGCGTCGACGACGGTCCTGGCCTAGTTTCTCTTCGAGCTAGTACACAGATGCTTGCAGAGTTTCGCGAGGAGAAACCTACGGCTTTGAAATTGTTCAAAATGACGGAAGATCACAGTGGAGTATAGCGTTTTCGACGTTGCTCTGAATATCTTTCTCTGATTGTGGCTGTTGCCAGGGTGGATTAGCGTGATAACCGAGCTTTGCTAGTGTTAATTAGCGGAGAAACCTGGGACTTCTGTTTGAAATTAAAATTTAAAATGACGAACCATCGCAGTGGAGTGCTTTTGATACTTTTTTACACGATTATCTCTTCTTTTCTGTGATTGGTTGATAGGTGATGATCAGCTTTGAAGAACATTAGCTTGGAAAACTTGATAATCGAGCTTCGCTAGTGTTAATTAGCGGAGAAACCTGCGGCTTCTGTTTAAAATTGAAATTTAAAATGGCGAAAGATCGCAGTGGAATGCTTTTGATACTTTTTTACACGATTATCTCTTCTTTTCTGCGATTGGTAGATAGGTGACGGACAGCTTTGAAGAACATTAGCTTGGGAAACTTGATAGACGAGCTTCACTACGGTGTTAATGCAAAGTATCGGTGTCAAATGTCAATAACATCCAACTCTTCGGCGACCAGTTCGATCGATTTTACCCGATTCGAGTTTGAAATTTCAGGTACGTCTTTAACGTCCGAACAAGAGCGTTCCAACCGATCGATCGTTCGTGAACTGCAAGCTTTCCCTTGCAATTACGCTCTCTCGTGTTGATTTTCCGTGTCTTCGAAGAGAGCTTCGTCAAGCTTCTTTCTCGGTCGGTTTGTATCGTATTACTGCGTTGCTGAAAGCGTTTCCACCGAGTTTCCATCAACCGATACTCGGAGAGGAAAGCAGACCCTATCGCTGTCGCGGCCTCGAATTTAGGGAAGAGGATCAGGAGCGAGAGTGGGGTCGGAGAGAGAGACGAAAGGTCTACTTTGGTAAATGGCAGAAAAATATCGTGGCTCGTCGTTCCTGGTTTCTAAGGCTAAATCGTCCTCTCTGTCTCTATGGAGAATATCGCCAGGCCACCCGGCGATAGAAGGGCTGCAGTGACGAATTGCCCACGTAGCGAGAGGACGGGAAAAGAGAGCAATATCTCGTAAAGTGGTCCAAGAATGCCGCACCAAATGTCGTGTCTCGGTCTCTCGTGTTTCCACTTCATACGGGTTGGTGGTCCTGCGTGCAACGTGCGCTCGTTTCGCCCAGGAACCCTCTCTGGAAACGTAATATCCTTCGATGTGTTGCGGACAATGGGCTCATTGCATTTCGTTGATGAATCACTGTGCGAATACGGGAACTGCGTTTTTTCCTTTGAATTGTTCTTGCTCCGGCGATATTTCTTTTGGAGCTCTTGAATTTCTACAAAAAACGTCCCGCGCGACGTTTACTCGCTCCTTGTCACCCCGAGAGTTTGTTTGGTTGCAGAAGAGAAATTTTCATTGACCAAAAAAATGTTCTTATCGCGAATATTTCTTGAAACTTTTTTTGTTTTTTTTTTTCTTTCCGTTAGCCACCACGAAATTTTAATTTTTTAATCGTAGCTCTCCTTAAATTTCTGAGCTCTCTTTTATCTCGAATACGCCGAACTGAAGCGCTGTTGAGGCAAAGGTTTACAATTTCTTAATCGACGGCATAAGTTAAGAACGCATTCACCGTGGAAATTTCAAACAACAAAGTTTCCCGTTACCACGTAATTCTAATACAAGTTTCTTTATCGCACTTTAGAAGAAACTCCATTCTTCATCGAAGTTCTAGCATATCCGATGAAAAAGAAAGGAGAAAAAGAAAAGTCGGGCCGTAAATTCTGCTTAATACTCTCGGATCGTAAATTTCTCACGTCGATTGCGTCGGGAAAGACGCAATTTCATTTCGAGATGTCAAGTTCACTGCAATTGTTAGAACCGCAGATATTTCTCTATATTATTTATTAAAGCAACTTGAGAAATGGTAGCTCGAATGGTAGTCTTGCCTATTGTGTTTGATTTAATCCCCTACTATGTAAAAGTTAAACGTTTCACACGCTTCTCCGCATTGTTAAATATTTTCGAATGTTTTAAACATTTCGTAAATATTCGCACCACGTGCATTTTTTCCCTTCTCCAAATATTCCGCGGACGGATAAAAATTCGCAGTGTAGCGATTACACAGCAAAATCCGCGAACAGCGCCGCGGAATATTCATATTTCCAAAGATGTCGCCCGGTGTTTACTAAAATTCCTCGATAAACCTGCCCTTCCCCGCGAGTCAATATCGCGCGGAACTTGCATCCCGACGCGCGTTCCAAACCGCGTGGAACTTTCGAACTCAATCTCCGCGGTAAGCGAATTTCTCTGAAAGAAGAGACGCGGGTCGGGGGAGGAGGCAAGGAGTGTGAAAAAGGAGTGTGCTCGCGCGTGCTCGCAGGGAAATCCAGCTAAGTCGAGGACGACCTAGTTTCGCAGCCCGGGCGTGGAAACCTCGTGCTCTCGCGATGAGGTATCAGGTTAAATCGCATTTCCTTGATCCTGCGCGGGAACACGTTCCGCGAAACAACTTATGAGGATGGATCACTCGCCGAGATAACGCGTCCGTCCCAGCGAGAATAAAAGGAGAAGAAGAAGGAAATTTTATTGGTATGCAAATATTCGAATCGATACAAAACAAATTACCAGACAACGCCACTCCTACTCGAGGTCTACGCCACGCCCCCTCGCGAATCACGTGACCCAAATCGACCAATCGCTAATTTTCGTTGCATCAGCGTTGCACAGGCCCAATTTTCTAGATTATCCCCACTAAAATCACTTTCAGTGATACAAAGAGAGATCACTTTGCCCTGTGTACTTGAAATTGAACGAAAACAGCGACCCTCGCACAGTAATCACCTCGTTTTGTCACTTTTCGTCGATTTCTAGGGATTAAAGTATTCTACTATAAAAATAAATTTGTAATTTTTTCAGATTTTTGAAACGTAATGAAAAAGTCACGTTTGAACTTAAATTTATAGAAATAAAATTGGTTCTTATATTTCGATGTTTTGTTAAGAAAAAAATAAGTGTAAGTAGTTTTGTACATATTCTCTCGTACATACAAAGATAGAAGATGAAGATCTCTTTCGAAAGACAGTGTTTTACAAAAATTTGTAAACGAAAAATTTGCACGACATTAAAATTGAAAACTAAAGCAAACAAGATGAAGCAAGACTTCGTGAAAATTCAGTGAGCTTCTGAGAAGCTTACAAAACTTACACCGCTGTACGAATTACTACCAACGTCTACCATTGTCCAACCTTCGAGCTCCAATTTGTAAACTCCGGTTTCGACAGAGATTTAAAAGCACGACTCGGCTGACCACGGAGCGGTGGCCGGTCGGGTGACGAAAGGTACCTCGGGGCTGATGAAATCCGGCGGCGGAACACACGGAGGCGGTGACAAAACGGAGGCGTTGTACGTGTGGGGCGTTGCATCAGACGGAATATGCAATTTCCTGTGTGCTCTTGGCAGCCGGGCAGCTCGTGTTCCCGACTACCGCGGCCTCTTTTGAAGCTCGAGCGTTCTTCGGAATATTGCACGCCAGCACGCGAACGACAAGGCCGGCAACCCCGCTCAATTTTTTCTTCTCCTCATCTCGTTTTACGGCCCGGCCCTTATATCGGGATTGCGCGCCGAGTCCGCGTCACGAGTCATCGCGTTGTTCGTCTGGCCGCCACAAATTTCTGGATTATTCCGGCTCTCGCCCTCTTTCGTTTATCACATCCCCCCCTCGCAACGTTCCAAGACTCGAATCCCGTGTAGGTATCCCTACGTTCGTGTGTATCAACGAAACTCGCGGCGAAATCCGAAGCCGCCATTACGGTGCTCGTAAACGCACCGAGCGGATCCCCGGCAATGAAGACAGCCCGCGAGAAACGCGTCTCGTGTCTCCCTTTCTCCCTCGATTGGTGACTCGTCCGCCAATCTCTGTTACGACCCTGTCCGTGCCCATTAATTTTTGTTTTCGTTTTCTTTCTTCCTTTCTTCCTTTCTTCCTTTTTTTCGTTGCTTTCGTCTCGAGGGTTGAGATTGCGTTCGGTTACCGGGGGTTGAAATTGCCGGAGGACCGGCCACGGGAACGAAATTATATTGTCTTTTGTACTTTCCTCGGCGGAGTGCTCGCGCTGCCGACTGGAATTATATCCCGCGGTCGGAAAAGAACGTGAACTTGTGCTCGCTAGTTTTATAGTTGCAGAGTGGAGGCACGTTTCTTCATCGAACGATTTATCGTGGGAATTCGATGGGATTCGATAAAATGAACGTTCATAAGAGTAGTTAAATTTCGCTTACAATATTTTGTAAAAGTTTCGTTTATATTTCATTATATGTAATATTTGTGAAAGTTTAAATCAAGCAGTGCAGTTTTTCTAATAAAGAGAATATCTTGTCAGTATTTTGTCATGCCAGGCGACTCAATTTCATTGTATCACAGAACTTTGAAGTTGCATTATTAATAACTTTTGTAAGGAACAGTCAAGAATTACTCGTTGCTACTTTTGCAATAGAGTCGTCGCGATCGCGACAGATGACAGTTCCAGAAGTTGTCGGAAAGTGCAGCATGCACGCACGAAGCACCGTTTGTAGTCGTAATTAGTACAGTTAACGCATTTGCAAGCTTATATAACGCGGACAGACTCCTCGAAGCGTCGTCGATATTATCCAAACATAATTATTTGAAGCAAAAGTGAGGCGATTGTTATCGGTCGTCAAATTGAATGTATCATTTTCGTAAATGGAAAGTAGAAATTAATTTCCATCAATTCCCGCCGAAATGAATTCGTCCCTGTGATGTATTTTTCACTCGAAACGAAATAAAATGAATGTCATCGATTATTACTTCAACTAATTTGCGTCGATTCCCCATGAAAAAATAAATACCATCGACGTGATATATTTCCAATCGAAGTGTGAAGAGCTAATTCGCATTAATTTTCTATCATCTAAGAAAGAAGATTTAACCGGTTGTTCGATTGTTCGGTTGAATATTATTATCTCGCAAGTGCAGTCGTAGTCGATGAATGAATACTTCCTTTTTCTTCGATGTTCGAGAAAGTGTACATAAAGTTGGTGTCGTGCAAACGTCTGGTACAGAGAGGCCGTGTCGAGAAATCGCGCGTTGCACGCGAAACAGGACCGATCGAATATGGAAAATACAAGTGACAGGAAATCAAACTGATTTCGCATGCGTGAAAATGTTTGTCACCGTCCTTCCAACGAACCGTTACCGACGCCGAACAATATTTGCAAGTACAACAAGAACGAGGCCGGAGCGTTATTAGTCAAACAACGCCGTAGCTGGAAGATCGCCGGGAAAGCGCCGGGGGTTCCGACTAATGAAAAATGTGGCGAGCATGGTATTCCGACCGCGCGACTAAATATTTAACGTCGTCAACGGCGTTACGTGTATCCGCGTGCCTCTTTGATCTCCGAGCAGAAATTTCTCGACAAAGAAGAAAGAAACCTGAGAGCGAACAATGTCGTGGCATTTTTTCTTTTTTCTCTCGGCAGATAATTATTCGAGTTAAATACCTTTTGTTGAGGTTGCGAAGCGTTGTCTCTGTGTTTGTTATATTCGTGTATTTTTCTTTTATCTCGTCGAATAAAATCAAATTATTAAATTTCTTATAAATATATTATCATTGAAGGTGATTTTAGCGGGGGTAACCTCTTCAGGTGCAACGCTGATGCAACGAAAATTAGCGATTGGTCGATTTGGGTCACGTGATTCGCGAGGTGGCGTGGCATAGACTTCGAATAGGAGTGGCGTTGTTCGGTGCTGTAATTTGTTTTCTATCGATTCAAACGTTTGTATATCGATAAAATTTTATGGCAAAAAGGTCGTCAGAATAGTTTCTTCTGGACGAATCGCACTTTCAGGGATACGAATCATGCAGTTCTTTTTTGTAGAAACTTGTTGAGATACTTCCAGCGTTAGTGGAATAAACATACGATTGTATTGGCAAAATTTCTGTCAGGAAACATTTTCCAATAACACAAAATATCTCGATAAATCAACGATTTAATCGCCAAGAATTCAACAACCACTGCACACTTTTCTAAATTTTAAATTCAACGAAAATAAAATGGTTAGCAACACAAAATTCCCCCATTAATCATCGAATTAACAATTTAATTACCAGATATCCACTTCTCTTCTAGTTTCTCCCGAATTTCGCGCGCGAAACGCATATATAAAAGTTATCGTCGAAGCGGATTAATAATTCCGCGGCAGCGCTAATTACCCGTGTCGTAATTACAGCCGTCCACAAGTATATTCTCTAATCATCGAACGCCTCATCAGCGAGAGTTGCCAGTAGCGTTAATTACATTTTCGCGGCCATTTTCTAGCTGTTTTTTTTTTTTACTTTTGTTCGGCGACGGCGCAGCGTATCAGCGTCTCCAACGTTCCGGTGGAAGGAGAGAGAGAAAAAAAAAAAAAAGAAAAGAAAAATCGCGGAACGTAATGCAGAGAAGATGCTTTTAAATAGAATGAAACTCCGCGCGGGGGTGGCTCGAGACAAAGGTAACGCTCTCTCTCTCTATGCCGCGTAATAAATTAAAAAGAATGTAAAACAGACCCGCGAGGATTATTATTCCTGCCCGTGGCTAAGATTTATACGGTATTCCGTTTCTTCTTTTTCTTCCGTTTCCACCTTCTTGCCGGCGGCGTAATCGCCGTCGCTGACAATTTTTATCTCGCCCCCTTGAATCGCGAAAATCATTAATAAAAACGGCGATGTCGGTGAAAAATACTCGCGGCATCGGTTTGATGAATATCGAGTGCGCGTTTCGTTGGCAATTAATTAATTCGCGGCAAGTAGACTCTGTTTCGCGGTAAAGTGACTCGAGAGTTTCGCTCGTGCTTGGATAAATTAGTTTCTACTTTTTTTTTGTTTCGAGTTCGTACGACGAGACGTCATTCCTTTTCTTCCGCGATTAAAAGAAACGGAAATATTTCCGTAAAGTAGAAATTGGGAAACGTCGTTTCGTCCAAAGTAATTTTCTATCGAGATTTTCACCTTTTCAATTAGAGGGTAATCAAGTTACGTACTTTTTCGATTTGCAATCTTCGTTCGTAACGCGATTTCCTAGATTGCAGTTAATTCTTGTTCTCGGTCCTTTGAGCGGAGCAGACTGACGTCTCGGCGCGGGGTATTTAGACCGTGAAATTGAAGAAAGTATAATTTAAAATTCAATTGTTGCTCTTGTCGAGTTTCACTCTTACGCGTCTGTCGTGAAACACTTCCGACAGTTGTTGAGTCGTTCATCCAGAATAATCTCTCCCAAGGAACAAATAGAGACAGACTGTGCGTGCGAAAGAGACGCGCAGCGTTCTAAGCCTCGAAGCGCCTCGCGTTATCCACGGCGAGGAAACTTTGCCAGAAATAAAACTTTCATCGTCGTTCGATCGCGAGCCGTGGTTTCGTCGACGATCCACCGGCAGGCAACGAGAGCTCCCTTAGCTCCCGGAACACGTCTCTTCGCAGCTCGTTGCGAGCAACCCCCTCTGAATTATTAATTCCAACGCTCTTCGCTGTACTCGATCGACCCTTTCAGATTTTTCTCCCCGCCGACAATTCCACGGAATTTCGCACTTAACATTCGCCTTGCCAAGAAATTTTCGTAAAATTAAGCAGTCTAAAGTTCAAGTCGAGCTTCATCTTTCAAATTCCTTTTTCCTTTCACGAGTATAAAAGGATTTGCGCGATTTAAAGCAAGCGTCAACATCTAGCACTTATGACTTTAAAAATTTTATTTTAAATTCAGATTGGCAATGATCCCAAGTTCGACTCGATATAATCGACTCGATGATTGAAGCTCGATTCAAAGAGTGAAACAACCGGCTTCAAAGTTGAAACAACGAGGACAACGCGACTGCCAGCTACGAAGCCAGGCTGACCTTTCGCTTTTGAAAATTTCACCCCCCTCTCCGGGTCGGTGAGGCCAACCGATGCGACCTTTTTAGCCATGTAAATTAACGTTAGCTGGAAAGAGTTTCTCATATCGCTCGTGTCCCGGGGATTTCGTGTGCCGCGACCTACTTCCCCATCCGGAGGGGGCGAGGCAGAGGGGCATATTCTCGAATGGATGTCAAGAGGATCGATCAACCGACCACCGACCGGCCGTTTTTTACCTTACGTACCGTTTTTTCATCTAGACGCGGACACGCGCGCGTAGAGAGAGAGAGAGAGAGAGAGCGGTAATTACGCTCGCGCGGTGATATTGCGAACGGTGAATTTCCCTAGATTTATCGGCGCGTGTAGTTAAACGTGTAATAGGACGATGTCGTGCGCCTTTATGGAAATTCGGTTACATCGATTACGGCGACGGACCGACCCGTTTAAGCCGGTGTCGCGGCCACGTCGATTTCGCGGATCGCAGCGAAACTGCGTGTGTGTTCCCCCCCCGCGTTATTTGCACGAAGCGAGAAGTCAAGCTTCGCTGGCACGCCGGTTGTGCGATAACATGTGCAAGTTCCACGCGAGCAGGCAACCGCGCTCCAGTTTGCCAATTTCCTTCGGTATTAAATTCGTGGCGTGGCTCGAAGTTTCGAATTCTTTCCGCCGCGGAATGCGATTTCGAAACTTTCCGCGCGATCGTCCAATTTGATCGCAGCGAAACACAGGCAGCGGATGGCGGATTGTTCGAGAGGGAGTTGAAGATTGGCTGGCGATAATTAATTCGGGGAATTTGTCTCGAATTGAATCGTCCGGGATCGATCGATTCGTAGTTGCAGACTTCACTGGCGACAAAGTAAACGGACACTCGCGCGAGTTTGAACGAAACAAATTTAAACAGATTCCTTTCGAAACTTTGTCTTCCCGCTCAATTCAACCCCTTGCCGAATAATACGATAATTAACAATTCTGCTCTACGGAAATTCCTTCCTCTAAAAGTTTCGAAATTTTTCAACTCATTATTAATCGTATTTGCTCGAATCTCACCAAAAAAAAAAAAAAAAAAAAAAAAAAAGGAAGAAAACAGAAAAATTCTCTCTCTATCTTAGAAAAAGGAAAAGATCGAAAAGAAAAAAATTTCCGTAAAGCTGGTCGAGTTCGATTTCCGTTCGAAACTCGTGCGTCAGTTTGCAAACTTGACGGGCAGGTTTAGAGGGGCGGGTCGTGCGGCACGCAACGAGCTCGCGCTCTCTATTTGTCGGTGGGTGGCGGAAGTAGAGGATGGACAGTTTCGAGGTTAACTGGATCACAGCGTGCAGCCCATTTCGCGACGAAGCCCTAACCGCGGCTTTAACCCGATTTATACTCGGCAGCCTCCGCGTTCGCGCGCTATTAGCATAGAGCTACGACCGGGCAAAGTCCCGACGCAGAAGTCGATGAATTTACCTATGAAATTGCATTTTATACCGCCGCGGCGCGAACGTCCCCCCTCGATTCGATTATCATTGATTCGCCAACGTTGCTGCTGCGAGCTGGCCGCCGGAAACTAACCGGCCGCGCCGGCGTCGCTGCGTCGTCCTTCGCTGTATCATTTTCCGTTCCGCGTGCGACAAATTGCCGAATCAACTGGCCAGGTTCGTTTCGTCCTGTTCTATCAATTCTTGTGCGAACGTGGTCGAATCGTGGATCGATTTTTCTTAATTTATTTTTCTTTTTCCTTTTTTTTGGAACGTCGACGTTAATTCGTAGGTTCTAGGTATTATAGATAAATTGGGAATGTCTTTGTTCAAGTAGCTTGGTTCACTTTCAAAGGGAGAGATCGTGAAACTGTGGGCACCTGTAGATTCCTTATCTAAAATGCATTAGCCAGGCAGTCGAGGCTTGTATCAAGATTTTAAGAAGAGGTAGTTTACACAGTGGGATGAGATCCGAGGTTGTCCAGTAATTTTATATACATTCTTTTGCTTGCACACACAGTGCGTATGTAATTGCGTATGTAATTATTAATTATCAGAATCGATATTTGCGAATAATTATTTTTATATGCAGTGAAAGACGGAAATGTTCAAAGAGGTAATTTATTGCAATAACAAAAGAATATAAATATTAACTATAACGACTAATATACTAATATACTAGTATTGTCCGAAAATTAGTGAAATTATTTATTATTATGATCTAACATAGAAAATTTTATGAATAATATTCGTCTCTCGCCGTGCGTAAACACGTTCAAATTTTAATTCGAGGAAATACAAGCGCAATTTCTCACTTTCTTTATTTTTCCCATTATCGAAGGACGAGAAGGACGAGAGCGGATAAGAAAGGGGGCTTGCTGGCAAGGGATTCATGAACAAGGGAATAACAACCAATGCTCGATACTAGTTAGCAAGATCGTTTCAAAACTGTTATCCGGAGGCTACGGGAGAAATTTCTCATTAAAAGTTTTCGCCGAAGAGTTAGCTCGACACCCATTGTCACTTATCGCTTTTACCCAGTTTCTTCTTCTTTTTCTCCCCTTCTTTTCCCGAGGGGAAGAAATAAAATAACAATAATAGCCGGGCTTTATAATAACACTTGGGCGACCGGAGCCCTAACGAGTTCTTAATTTCAGATTTCTTTTAACCGCCTCTGCCCCCTGGTCAGAGGCCCGGGCCGGACAATGAGTCGCTTCAATTATCGCAATTAAAATATTCATTACGCCCTTCCTCATTACAGATTTCCTCCCTGAGTAGCGGCTCCACTCTGCGGGAACCTTTTAGCTTCTTAACCCGTGGGCGAAATGAATTTAAAAAATTACCGGCCCACCGATACGCCTCGAAGGGACCGTCGGCTCTCTTCCTCTTTTTCCCCCCCACCCACGTCCGAGAGATTACCAGCCATTTGCGTTGGAACAATTTTCCCGGAATCTCGTAACATTGTAATTTAACCGGGGGGAAATTCGTCGATATAAATTTATTCGGTGTAATCGATTTTCTGAAAACGATTAATTACAATTCGATTGCAGAACCATTGGAATAAAAAACAATAATTGTTGGTTGTTTCGTTGCTCAACAATCAATGTAATCGAATTAAACGTGTTACATTCTCATTCTTGAAACGTCACAAGAAATCCTCTTCGACAACAGCGAGGAATTTTTGTCACTCGCTTGTCATTCTCTTGAAATTTCTTGGAAATTAGGTTTTGCCTCAATTTTCTTAGAAATTTACGAGAGCGGACGCTGTTGCAGCATCCTGGTGGAATTAAATACAGTTTGTTGGAAACGATTGTTAAAACGTGTTATTGTCCAAAGTGGATATTGTTTCGACCGATAAGTTGCAACGTATTCGGGATCAAGATAATACTGTTGCAGCGCGTTGTACGCCCCGAAGCTGGTTCCAGTAAACTCTGTAATAATTGCATGCGAAATACATTCAGTTATTCTCCGAGTGGAGTTACCTACATGCATTCTGACAAAGTGCACATGTAAGCGCTAACTTTGTAACTAGCGAACTGTTCGTGCTGCGACGCAGGATGCAAGAAATATACGTGATTTAAACGCGCAAAGCTTTGAATCTATGGCTCCAACTTTGCCCAAACGGCTGCTACGTATTAAAGTAACAGAAATAGCGGATGCTGCGTGCGTGTACAAGTTTGCACGAGAACTGAAAGAACAACTGAGAATTTCAAATTGTACAACGTAAAGAAACATTTCGACGAACGTACGATGATAAATCTCTCTTTTTCGATTCTCAAGTGTTTCGAATTTTTCAAAAATACTCACCGCCCTGTCCAATTGAACATCTCGAAAACGTCCGCGAATGTGAAAGCTGTCGGAATTCTCGCGTTTTTATAAGCCTTCGAAACCATTCGCTGTCGCAACTTCACGCTCGTGACCTATCGAGAAATCGTATCGCTCCGTCGAGAGTATCGTTTCGATCAAAGCTATCGAAACAGAATGGCGGGAAAGCTTTCGAGCACCATACGTCAAAAGTAGCGTTCGTTTGCCTGCTCGATTCGCCGATACGGAACGCTCTGTTAATTTTGCTGCGATCCTCGAAATTCTACGTTCCAGCTCTCCCTTTTCGACAACCGGAAACAGTTTGACAAATTTAAGAAAAACCAGCTCGGATTGAATAAAATTTGCCTTTGTATACACAAAGAAAGTTCAGAGCAGCTCTTTATTGAATTAATTATATTTTCCATTTGTTCAACACTACATATTGACTCTTGTGTGAAATTCAATGCAGTAATTCTATTTTCTAAAAAGAATCGTGCGCCATTTTATTTTCCAGAAATATCCTTTGTCATTTATACGTTTATCTCGAACTTCCTTCTGTCCATCTGTTCATCGTTCTCGTTCCGTTTAAACATAAAAATAAAATAAAATATAATTCCGTTTCAATAAAATTACGAAAATTACGAGATCCTCTCGACAGTCGCCACGAATTCTCCTCACTGATACGAGAGGACGTCGCGAGGCTCGATCCGTAACAACGATGGACCCCCGGCCGACTGATCGAGGTTTTGCGCCGGTTAATTAACGGATCGTTAATGAAGATAATTACCATTAGCATAGCTAACTGGGTGGATCAGCTCGGCGGATGGAGAGGGCTGGCTCACCGGAAGGGGGCGAGAAACGAGGGGCTGTGGACAAATCACCCCCTGATCGTCAGAGGGTTGGCCAGACAGGGGTCGGGGTCGGGACGAACGAATCGGTCCAGAAGCGAAATACGTTCTCGTCCAATCCAATTTGCGTGCGATGGGCTCGGGCATGGCGGCGCGCGGCAAGGAACAGCTCGACGGGGGAGGTGCGAGAGAAAATCGTGAATCGAGGGTGGCGCGCGTTCTGTGACGCGAGGCGCCAAGCAACACGCGGCAGCGGATTGAAAATTATTGCTGTCGCGGATTACTGCCGAATTGGATAATGAAATATTCAGCCCCCTTCTTCTCTTCTGTTCCGGCTTTCACTGTTTTCAATCAGTCGGATTCGACGGATTTGTTCTATGATTTTCGAATGAAATGCTCGTCGAAGATTGTCGATTGCAGGTTGAACAAGTTTATAGTCAGGCACGCACGAGTGGAATGAGTTTGTAGTCAGATTATGAGTGGAATACTTTCGCAGTCGGACATTTGCAAGTAGAACGAGGCAAGTGTAATCAGTCACTCGCAAGTAGAATGAGTTTGTACGTAGCTAGATATTCGTAAGTGGAACGAATCTGTAGTCAGACACTCGCGAGTAAAACAAGTCAGAGTTTTAGTTTATCCTTAAAAATTTCAACTTATGAAAAGTATTTTAATAATTTATTGTACCTAGACTGCAACTTTGAGAATATAATAAAGATAGTAGAATCTCGACAGTAGTTTCATGTATTTTCATGTATTTTATATATATCGTTTCGTACTATGCACGTTCCGTGCAATTTTCCACTTTGTTGCTGTAAACATTTTCGTTTTTGAAATTTTCATAAAATCGTTTGATTTGGAATACGTGGGAGAAGATATTCAGCAAAGCTTTTTATCGTAACGAAAATGTTAAAAAATATAAAACATAATAATGTTAATTGAAGAAACGAAGCAGGTATCATTGTCAGTCGTGAAAAAATACAGAACATTGTTGCTTTCAACTAATTTTTTTTACGAATCTCTGTTGTAGCGCACTCTGCGAATTTCTCTTCGCAGCACTTTGCTAATTACCGTATTAAAGACACTCTTGAAAAAGACCAGAATGATATTTGCGAGGAAACACTTTGCTTCGCTTTAACGTTTCTTTTAAATATTGCCTTTCGATTTGAGTTTCTCTCAATTATAACAAGTATTTTGTTTCCGTAGTACACGAGATGAGCAAATATTGAACGAGAAATTTTGCAGGATTGCCTTCGCAAATGGAAATAACAAAGGAAGCTTCGGTAAAATGCGCTTTTTTGTCGTAATCCATGCATGACCGTATGGAGCACGAAGCTTTTACAAATATTACATCCTTTCGATATTAACTTTACACGCGGGAAAATATGGAAAACGTGCGATTCAAAAATTTTCATAAATCCGCGCAGAATGCATTTCCAATCTCCTCTTTTCTCTCTTTCTTCGATCGTGTCGCGTCTGTCAGGTGTTTCCTTTTGTAATTTCAACTAAATATCAATTAAAGTTGCGATTTCTACTAATAAAATTGACAAGATATTTTTATCAAAAGACATTTTATTGAGATAGAAAAATCCCATGTCTTCATATGGTTTAAAACGATACTTTGTACAACTATGAAAAAAGAGATTTCAATTCCTATTCTAAAGAATAGATACACCAACGAAATTGATCGCTCCAGAAATCTAAAACTCCAGCTCCTGCTTTGGAAACTCGAGTTAAATTCACTGTCAACAACGACGAAACTAGTTGTCCGAAAAATTCAAAATTCTAATTCCTACTTTAAAAACCAATTCACCGTCGACAATGATTAACGTAACTACCTCTGTCCCGAAAGCAAATTCCCCTTTGTTAAAAGCAATACAAGATGAACATCTCAATAATCAAAAATTTCAATTCTCAACGGCAGATCCAGAATGATCTTTCTTCGCTGCAGAGCGACAGAATCTCGACAAACGCGTGCGTGCGATTAGGTACACGTGACCAGTGCCTCCTCCTCCTCCGCAGAGAGTGAAATCACGAAGCTGGCTGTGGCGGCGCGTGAACGCGGCTGCTCGCGATCCTGCAGGAGAGCGCGGCGTTCCACGTGGCGTGGCTGATCGTTAATCCGGCTGCAAGGGCTAATTAGTCGCGGCGGCGCGGCGTGACAAGAGCGACGACGGGACGCGACGCGACGGGACGAACGTCGGGCAGCCCGAGTCGATCCGTCCACGCTCACGCAGCGAGCGTGCACGCGCACCGATTAATTTAGTGCCAGCCATTATCGCAGTTGCACATTCGCCGGCGTTGCAACGCCGCTAGTCAACGCGGAAGATGAACGGCGCAACTAGCGCCGTTATTACGCCACATCCATTCCGCTCGTGTTTCCGCTCGGACGAGCTCGCGATTCACCGGTCACCGGATGCGCCACGGTCTTCCACGGCTGAATGACTCTGTTCCAACTGGATCGTGAATTTCGATGACGATGATGATGGGGATTCCTTTCTCGGTATCTGTCTTACGAGCAGCCATTGGAATTAACCCCTTGGCCACGGCAGACTTTGAGTCGCGACCTACGCCGAGAACGGCGAAACTTTTTGTCGGCGCACGTTTCTTGGAAATGTTATTTTGTCGAATTGTTACATATGCACATATTAAAAATTTAACGTAATGAATTTAACTTTTATAATATGTTATACTTATATATTATATATATTATACTATAATATATTATAAAATTAACTTTAAGCTTCATTTCATAATATGTCTAACAATCTAGTAAGGTGTGTACAAGGTATACAATTCAAAACACATGGTTGAAAATCCTACATCATATCTCTTGCATTTGTTTTCTACACGCTATATATTTGTGCGTTTTCCTGATTAATTTATTACCACACTTTTTCATTCTAAAGGTATTAAATGAAATAATCACGTTTGTGTAATATACGACTAACGGAAGATGTGATTGTTGAATTAGAATCTAATATTTTTTTTTCTCAGCAATTATTGTCGATAACACTTTTCGAGCGCCTATAGGCGCCTTTTAGTTTGATTCGAGTGAGTGAAATAGTCAGTCAGAATTACAAAGTAATGTACAGCACCTGTAATAGCAAGTCACGACGTAACGAAGACGTGACCATAGAAAATAAAATTAGCAAATAAACTTAAAAATTATGAATTACTCGCAAACGAGAGAAAGTACTGTTGCTCCGTAAATCTACTTCGAAAATAAGTTGCACAACTAGGAAGAGGAAGATTATCCTAGTTTTGTTAGACTCGTTTCGTGATTGAAACGTGCATTCGCGCGAACAGAACGTACGGACCAAGTTTCTCGAAAGTTTATGCTCCTCTTTTCGTCATTAGTAGTGCAACGATGTTACATTTAGCTACCAAACCCGAGAAAATTCGTTGGACCGCGTTATCAATGGAAATCTGGCAAACGAGAAGCGGCCCGATAAAATATTTTCACCGCGCGCCGGATCACGTGCCGATAGGGAATTACAATTTTAAATTTCAATTACTAGAATCCGATTTAGTTGACGATGTTCATTTGTCAACCGGCCGTTCATTATAGAATTCCGATAATTCGCCGCGACCAAAAAGAATCGTATTTTCATACCTGATGATCCGCCCCTTCCCTATTGTAACGCGAGCTTAAAACTGATACTCTTCTCGATCGGATCGAGTGGGTCGAATCGGGTGTACCTCGCGTGCTATCGATTTCGATAATTTCAAAAATTCCGGAAATTCTAAAATTAAAATACTCGGTACTTCTAACGGGGAATTTTGCTGTCCAATTGCAGACTTCGTTATTGAAACTATTATACGCCGATTAACTTTCCCGATATAAATTTAATTGCGCGGAGGCTGTATTTTCTGCGAAATATGATTCCGGTGTAGCGTGGTTGTTATTTTCGTCAGTGGGGATCCTCCTCCTCCTTCACGAGGGATTGTGATACACTAACGGTATATTACAATTTCATCGCAGCGAACCAATTTGCTTTCTTAGGCAACAATATCAAGAAGGAGCGATGTAAGCAATCTTCATCCCATCTCCTGTTCAATAACACGAAATTCATTAACAAAACACCCTGCCTCCTTGCTCGTAAACTTAGATACTTTCAGATTTTCTTTATTACTAACCAGCAAAAAGCTCAAGTTTTTCATTCTGTGAAAGCTTTCTTTGTACTTGAAAATGTCTGTCAATCGGGAAATTGACAAACTCATTTCTAAATCAAAAATTTGAGCTGTTCGTTAATTACACGTGTGCAGTGCATGTTCAGAAGTAAGGAGTGATGAAGTTACGACTGTTTATTTTACAATAATTTATTTGAAATGATCTCAAACTAAAGTTAACTAATTCAATTCGACTGCGTTACTTCTCCTCAGCCATCTCAGTCATCTCACCAAAAATCACGTGATAAAGTTGTAGGGTATGGAAGATGTGAAGCTGGATGCATGGGAAGGGATTTGATGGTATGTGAGTGGTTGATGCGTTTATAGGATAAATTTGAGGTAATGGATGCATGATGGAAGGATGGAAGAAAGAGAAAGCGAAAGTTGCGTTTCGTCTCGGAGTCACCTACCTAGACTCATCCAGTGGGGCTGATGGCAGCGACTCCTGTTGTAAACTATTCGCTAAGGCTGGCCCGACACCCATCCTAGCGAGGTTCCGCACGTTGCTTTGCTTAACGTCGGAGATCGGCAGGACCTCGACGTTAGGCGCACAGCCATTTTGCGGCTTGTGCTAGTCAGTGTTCGAAACTCGTAGTTGAGGAATCCTAGGCCGCTACAAAGTCAAAAGAGCATAAAAAAGAATTATCATTATTAGTATATTGTTACATGAAAAATGTTACTCGGTGGGGGTTAAATAGTTAACAATGAAATGAACGCGCGTATCCCGTACCTGTTCGGGATTTTAAGGGAGGCAATGGTGGATGAAACGGTCGGTAAGGTTGCAAGCACGCCGGTAGTACGACGTAACCCAATTAACCCCGGGCTAATTTGCCCTACGTGTTCTAGGCGGTGCTCTTTTGTACGGGGGGGCAGGGTCATCTTGATTATTCCGGAACGCCTTCTTTTTTTTGTTTCCTCCCGCAAGAGGTGAGTCTCCCCGTCGCAGCCAGCCGGTGGGGGAAAAACAGCGGAAACAGGAATTAAAAGAGCGTCAGAGTCAGGCTCTGGCAATTTGCGCGAGCTTATCTCGCGGAGGCAGAGGCGGCCCGTGTCCAGCGATTCGGCTTATCGGCTGGCATCGTTTCCTCCGTGGATTTATTTTGTTTGGTTCAGCGAGATTACCTCGCGCTTTGCCGAACGTTCTGCCGTGTGGGGCACGGTTAACGCGGCATTACTTTGGTAAACTGCGAACCGATAGGGGATGAAGTTATTTGATTTTGGCGGAGCGAGGAGCGAGTATCGTTTGCCACTTTGACTCTTTTCGTCGGAAACGGCAAAGAGGTGCTGCAGATATCGCGCATTGAGAAAAATACATCGCGTTTGCTCGTGAAATTAAAGTAACGTATGAAAATTGTGACTTGTTCGTGGGAAGATTGAATTAATTTTCTAAGGATGTAAAAGTGAATGAATTAGTCTATAAATAAATGTATACTAAATTTGTTCGTGCTAGGGGACGATTGTTCAAATTAATTGGGGATTGATCTACAATTTGCATTTTAGAATTTTCCACAAAAGTGATATAATAAATAATGTAAATTTGTTAAACGAATTCGTCAAAAAAATAATACAATATAAAAGTACCAAGTATGCCTGTAAAAAAGAAACAAGGTACGTGAAATAAATTTACGATCTTTCAATTGTTTTGTTTCAACGATCCGTTCAATTTGTTTGATAATTTCATCAAATAGAAATAGAGAATCGTTGTGAAAAATTATTGGGTAATAAAAGAGATATATTACGAATTTTGGAAAAGACGAGTGGTACTGTTATTTGGGATACCTTGCGTAATAGACACAGTTTTCCTGCGAAAGGCGATAAATAACCTTTTGTTTGTCGCTTTTTGTCACGGAATCGGATCCAAAAAATCGTGCTCGAACACGAAAGTACTATACTCCCGAGGGTTGGATCACGTCCAGTTGGCAGTCGATGACTCGCTAGAGCAATATCGTTCCTCTTCGTGTCCCGCCGAGTTCCAAAAGTGTTATCGATTGCTTCGATTTTCTTATTAGGAACGATTTCATCCGAGACAAACAGAATTTTACGATCTTATCCGAGACAAAGTTCCGAACTCTAGAAACGACGCAGAATCACGTTTCCTAAGCGCGGTGATAAAACAGTGCGAACTGATACCGAAATTGAAATAAATAACCAAAGTGAATGAAAATCGAAGTTTCCTCGATCCAGCGAGTTTCCTATCGAATCGAACGATAAAGTCGTCCCGCAAAGTCGAAGAAGCATCGTTGTTCGATCGATAAAACGTTCGGGTCGTTCGTAAATTACGCGAGCCCGACGACTGTCGAGAGACTGTCTCGAAACAGGATCGCGGGATTCTTCTTCCCTTCCATTTCTCGTTCGTTCCATTCGCACGCAGAGACGAGTCGGCCTCGGTTAGCGATAACAAGCGGGGCGACAGCCAGCGAGCTCGAGCTGTCGTTTCGCTCGGTGTTACTTATCCCGATAACCGATCGCGAGGAACACGCGAGACGGGAATAATTTTCGAGAGAGCTACGGTGCATTCGCAGCGGGGAATGGGGAATCGTTCGCGGACGTTTCCACGTGGGGCGAGCGACGCGAGAGTATCGTCGCGAGATCCACGGCCGCTTTCATATGCAAATACAAGGTGATTAACGGGTAGCGGGCGTCCCGGGCACAATTGAACGGACCGAATTTACCGACGTTTACCGTAATTTACTTTCGAGCAGACGACACGGTTTAAACCGGCCGCATTAAATCGCCAGAAAATTGCCGTTGCGATTTTCCTCAAAAAAATTTAATGCGTTCGTTTCCTCGATTCCCTTGGACATTTGGACCTTTGATCTCGAGCGTTTCTTCGTTGGATTTTTCCCGTTGTAATTTAAGAACGACGATTCTCTGAACAATTTTCGTAGATTTAAATCACGTTAATGGCAATAATCGAACGGATTTAACGACGATATCTGTAATTTCAAATGGTAAGATGTAATTGTTTCTCAACTTAGCGCGTTCGTTGCTCGATTTTCTTGGTGGACATTTGACTTCTTGATTGGATTCTTTTTAATCGTTTTCATAGACATGGAATTTCTGACAGTAATTACTAAATAGTGACGTGTTGATTTTTATATATAATTATGAAATTTATTATATAACATATAATTATGAAATTTAATGTCGTTGGGAAAACT